>APFE030888028.1:125317-145701 GCA_000404065.3 Pinus taeda | reverse complement strand
GACATTGGTCTTCTACAAAAAGAGTTCTAAAGTACTTGAAGGGAACTCAAGACTTTGGAATCAAGTATAAACAGGTGGACAACTTCAGCTTGATTGGATACTCTAATTCAGACTTTGATGGAGACAAAGAAACTAGGGCATCTACTTCAGGTTATGCTATGAGTCTTGGATTAGGATTTGTCTCCTGGAGATCAGACAAACAATCAGTTCCAAAAAATTCCACAATAGAAACAGAATATGTGGTAGCAGCTGAGGCAAAAAAAGAAATTGTGTGGCTCAGGAAAATTCTTGAATATTTGCAGGTAAAACAAGAACAATCGACTCCACTCATGATTGACAATACCTTGGCAATAAAGTTGGCCAAGAACCAAAAGTTCCATGATCGAACAAAGCACATCAATACTAAATATCATCTAATTGAACATCATGTTGAGGACAAAACAATCCATCTCTGCCATTGTTCCACTAATGATCAAATTGCAGACATCTTCACCAAAGCGCTTGGAAGAGAAAAGCTTGAACAATTCAGAATGATGCTTGGACTCACCAACATCCCTTGAGATTAAGGGGGGAATGTTGACACCTAATCATCAGGATTGGTTGAATAAGTGTAGTTGATGTAAATAAATAATAATAAATATGAATAGTCACTGGGAGATGAAGTGAACAGTATCTCCCTCATGTATATAATAAAGACCAACCTGAATGAATTCAATGCATTGTTTTTGAGGAGTTACTGCCTGGTTTGACATAAAGGATGTCTGATGTCAGAACACTGGAACCCTACAAAGAAGGAAATTGAAGATTGGTTGGATGAGAAGCTTCACGAGTTCGTAACATAGGAAAACATGACTCAACGAATATCTGAGAAGAGGTGGCTAGATAGCTATGTATATACGGAAATCCATGAGATCTTCTTCGCAACCTTCTCTTCAGAGTTGTATGATTGGATTGCGAGGTTAGCTGACAACCAAGGAAGGTACAAGCTCAATCAACTGATAGGGTGGACTCTAGAGTTAGTACGTAGACTAGAGGCATCAGAAGATAAGATTGCGTGCGCTGTGGACCATTCACTCGACTGGATAATATGAGGGTTTATCACTGAGTTTACGATAGACGCAACCGGGAGCTATAGCTAAGTAGAATGATGTTTTCTCAAGGGACCGCGAGGTAGGTATATCAAATCCATGAATACCTAGATTAAGATGTTGTTATGTGAGAAGCGGGTTATGCAAATACATTAATGTTTGGAACGACACGAAGTGGGAAGATATACAAAGGGATCGAACGGTTAGGAAACAGTCCTTTAATTTCACTACCACAAGCAAGCGAGGAAGAGTGCACTCGGGCTTCCCTGAAAAGTGTGGTAAGTTTGATAAGGTAGCACATTCTGTAGTTATCACCTCCCCTTACACCATCACCCACTTCACCTACCTCACCTCCATCTTCAAACACCCGACCTCCGCTAGACTCACAGTTCAGCATGGTGAGCGCGATCAAGCTACCTGTATTCAGAGGAGTAGGGAACAAAGACCCAGATCGGTTCTGGTTCATGATAAGAGCAGTGTGGGGAGCACACAGGGTTGCAGATGACAACATTAAGAAGACCACATTGTTAAGAACTCTGTAGGATCACACACTAACATGGTACATTAAGCACTCGAATGATCATCCAAATGCAGGAATAGCAGAGATCCAGAATGAGTTGAACAAAGAATTTAGTCGGCCGAAATTAGAAACACAGTCTATCATCGGATTTAAAGAGATTGTGATGCTTCCAGGTGAAACCCCCTGGGGTTTGGATTAGAGGCTGAAAAGTATGATCCACGAGGCTAATATGACACTAACGGATGTGCAACACCGTGTGTGGTTTGTGGTGTCTTTAACACCACACCTAATAATGGCGTTATCACAGCAGAAGCTCTAAACCCAGGTAGAAGCATTGGAAATGGTGGTGAGGTTACATGAAACACCGATATAGGATACAGGGTTGGGAGTCCAACAAATCCATGCACACCTACAGAACCTATGTTTGGAGATGTAGAGTTTGAAGCAAGATAGGGCACCCCAGTCAGAGGCGTGCGAAGAAGTGTGGTGCATAAAATAAGGCTAGGGCCACAATAAGGATCACTGTCCAATATTCACAAACTATTTGGTAGGAGGGGGACAAATTTTGTTGATACCAGAGGCATAGGTAGGGCCAAGTGCGACACCCACGCTCTGGTGCACGATATGTCAGGTGGGAGGAAAGCACACGATGGACAACAGTTACCTGCTACGTAAATATACATAGACTCCGTAGCAGTTGTTTTGCAATTTTTGCAGATCGATGGGCCACGATGAGCATACTTGTCAAAGCTACAAGTTAATGATGGAGTGGACCCCAACATATAGGATGTAGATGGAAACACGAGGCCTTGATCTAGTGTGGGGATGGTGCATGTAGGATTTCAAGGGCGAGGGCAACGACAAGGAGGAATGGGGCCAGGAAGAGGCCGCAGATAGCTAATATGTTACACTTTTTAGGGACCGAGACACTACGCTCATGATTGTACCAACCCAACAAGAATATCTTGTTCATATTGTGAGCATTTTGATCATGAAATGGTAGATTGTCCTACGCTGATTGTATAGATATACAAGAAAAGGGTACTGCAGTCTACTCCAACTCAGAATATCCAAATGATGAGGTCTGAACCACACGAGGAAGACCCTAACGTGAACATGATGCTTAGAAGCGACACGACCACAGGGAAAGACAAGGGGAAGGAGCTCGAGGAAGATACATGGGTGCACAAGGCTCCTACAAAGGAACCTGAGTTTGACTTGGATCGTGCGAGGGAGACATTTATTAAAGCCAAGAAGAGCTTCACGGAGGCCTCTATTTCAAATAGTAAGGATCAACTAGAGCCGAGAATGGAACCTTCCATGCTTACTACTTTTTCAGAGACATGCATGAACCTGCAACATGACAATAAGGTAGTCAAAGGACTGCAAGAGCTAATCATTAGGTGTGCAGGTTCTGGTGAACCACACGTAGTCTGGAAACTAGGAAAGCATGCACTACGCACTAGGAGGGAAATGAGATTGACAACGCAGATTGGCGAATATGAGATGGATCAGGTAATCATAGACTTGGGTTTGGACACGAATGTGTTACGAAAGATGACATGGGAATGCATGGGTAGGCTCATGTTATAGTGTCTCCTATTCAATTACAGATGGCGAACCAACAAACGATCTTTCCCATGGGAAGATTACAAGGAGTAACAGTAGATATCAAAGGTGCGGGCTCACAGACGGACTTTGAGGTAATAGAAATTGTGGATGACAGTAACCCTTACCCCGCATTACTAGGAATAGACTGGGCCATAGATATGAATGGAGTCATCAACCTGAAGAAGCAAAAGATGATTTTCGAGAAAAAGTCCCTACGCATAGTAGTTCCACTAGATCCAGCTAAAGGAGCACGCTACAGGGAACCTATGTGTGAGGATGACAACGATGATAAGTTGGATTGCATTTACCAGATAATGGCGCAAGACCAAGATCAGGTGAACCCAACTGAAGATGGGAGAATCTCATGGGAGCGTGACAGTTCCTGTACCTTGGATTTAGATGAAGAAATTGAAAGATGGCAGAATTGGTTGCACGAGGTGACAACGCTAAATTGCAACATGACGATTAGATCACTGTGGTGCGTGACGACTGAAGCAAGGGAACTGCCAACATATGATGGTGAGATAGGCGTGGATGAATTCTTAGACAAATTTGAAAGGGCACTGCGAGAACAGTAGTGGTACGGTGCGATGGAATGGGTGTTGCGTGCAACACCCACACAATGATGGAATACACACCAGAAGAATATTGGGAGCTGGCACAAATGCATAAGACGGATGCACTTATAGTTTGGAAGTTCCCAATGTCGAACATGATCCGGGAAGCCAAGGCGAAGAATTTTGCACGCCCACTTGTGTCGATGGGTGCAAACATGTGTTGTGCAAGCAAATCCCAAGCTAAGGATCCAGAATCAGAACCTGACGTGGCATCAGGAAAATCGATGCACACCACAAGCACCCCATGTCAGAGCATTCAGAAAGCTATGCAGAATCATGAATAGAGTTTACCAGGCTAGACAAACGAATTAGGACCTACGCGTACCAATGGCTTGATGGGCCTATAGGACCATAAACAAAAACTGGAGCGGGGAAATGACCCCAATAGTGACAAGAAGAGAGGAAAATAGGAGGACAGAGAAGAATCCCCAGATCACGGGTCCCGCAGTTGGGACAAGAAACGAGGACCTGGGTAAAGGAATTAGGTAGTTGCAAGAAGCCATTCAGTGAGGGAGCATGAAACTTCGTGAACTTGATGATGAGTGGGCACGACTGAGGAAGAGAAGTGCGAAATTGGATGAAAGAATCAGAAAAATAGTACCAAAGTCACACAAGTAGACCGCGAGAAACTAAGCATGATGGGATCAAGTCTTGTCAGCCCTACTACTGCATTAGAAAGAGTTGTAACACTACTATCATGGCTGTGATCGCACCTTACTAAATAGGGGAGCATGCCATGCAAAGGATAATGTGATGCACACACAAGGGTATTTGAAGGGTGCCCACAGTGTGGGCTAGCAGGAAAAGGGAAGCCTCACACCGGGTGTGTGACCACCTAACTATCTGTAGGAAGCATAGTCTCAGCACCCCAAGCAATTGAAAGAAGGCATGAGACTATAAACAAGTCTGCAGGAGAGTTGTGTGAAAAGGAGGTTCCACACAGGGAAAGTATGTCACAGGGATCGTGGTTGCACATAAGGGGTTGTGCTGCTGCGTGAGTAGGCTGGGAGGTGACCGTTGATGTCACTATTCATGACAAGAGGTCTAACTTAAGGTAGAAAGGAGAGGGCGACAGGCCATTAAGACAAGAATTAAGAGCTAGATTCAGGATAATCTGCCACCAAGAAGGTATTAATGACTTAGAAGTGGAGGGAATGGGTGAATTCAAATTCAAACATTATTATAAAATCCCTTAGGGAAGCCTCGAAGAAACACTTGGTTATTTTAGAGTTGAAACAATACAAAGTATTGAATACCAAGCTACCCTGCCACCCATGAGTGCACGACCGAACGAATCCAGTGTAGAAACAATGACGGCTGCAAGAACCAGAGTGCGATTTGCGGAAGTAACCCCAGAGCTCCAAGAGGAGTTTTGAGAGGTAGTAGTTACACTAGAAGTTCCCAAGTCCACACAGACACCACGACCACTGAAAAACAAGTAGCCAATGGGGCCAGTCTGGGGTATCACCACGGAACCCACGAGTGAGTAAATAGTCAATATCGGAGAAGGGAAAAGTTGTGATAGTTGAAACAGAGGAGGAGGAAGAATACTTGGAAGCCATGATCGCCAAAATTGAAGCACAGGACGATGAGGTGGAGAATGTTTCCAAAATACCCTCAGCAATAAAGTTACCCCCTACATCCACCCATGGAAAGGGACAGCTAAGATACCAAAGGACCTGGAGGCGATGAAGTGTGTGCTCTAGACCCCGCTTCTTCTGAATGAAATAAGGTTTGATGGCCTACAGCTAGGATAGTTACCGAATATAAAGTTCGATGACTGGGACCTCGCGGATAGTGAGAAGTTCCCACAGCTAGTCGCGGAGCAATTGTTGCAGCTGAAATGGTTATGCAGTGTAGAGAAGGTTGGATTACTACATCTGCGGTGGATACCCCACTACCACTGCATGCCCATCACAATATTTTTCATCTGACAGCTACTGTGTCTAGTACATGACAGGTATCTCTCATTGGAGGAGCAGATTCCCATCATAGCCGACTTAATTCATCGAATTTCTTGGCTGCCCATCAAAGGAAACAATCCTGCAACCATAGCAGGAAAGAGCAGTGACTTGGGCCTCGTAGATGCTATGAAGGCCAAATATAAGCTGGAGAAGAGAAAGTGAGGGTATGTCATAGCAATCATCAAGGACTGAGGGGTGTGCATCTCCACCCAGCCACTGGTCGGCAAGCTCATTAGGAAATGCCGCGCAGACGAGGTGCCAGCGTTTGTAATCGCGTTGGCAGAGTAGTGTGTAGAGGGGGTCCAGTTCAGTTCAGTGCAGTTTCTCTGCGAAAAATTTATGAAAAATTGTAGGGAGGCCTAGGAGAAGGGTAAGACCTTCCACTACACATGGTTTCTCTTATCCATCCTATTGGTTGCAGGGGAGCTGCCAGAGGACCGCCAGTTCCCCACCATTGAGAAGAACCTACTTGAAGCCGCGAGGTACACCTCGCTCTGGGGATGAATCTTCCATTCATTGCAATGGATGATGCAATCTTTGATGTAATAGCAACATGGTCTCCAGAGTGGCACACTCCAGAATTGGAAGAATTAGAAAAAATTGTAGCACAACAATGGAAGAAGGAAGCCAAGCTGTGCATCGCGAAGTTGGCAGAAAGAAAGCACCAAGAACAAGAAGCAACCAGTTTTGGGATTTTATTTTTTAAACACTTCTAAACATGAGTTAGGCCCCAATAAGCAAACAACATTACCCACCTGAAAAGTGGTATTCCACCATCGTCCATTGCTACATGTCAGGCTCAAGTTATTTTGGGTGACCACTTCCTATAACGGCCCATGCCTTATAAGTGGTGCAATGAAAACCACCTTCCACAGAACAACAAAAGGGTTACTATTCATTATCGCGCCATATTTCAAAATAAAACTATTTTTCCCATTTAAATGCCAAAATGACCATTTTGCTCTGTTTTGTTTAGTTTACACAGAGAAGCCTCCATAATGCCTCTGTTGCCAATTAAACCATTGTTTCACCTTCTGATACACTATGAACTTCTTCCAATGCCCTTTCAAGCTCAAAAAAGCCATTCACGACCATCTCTGTCACCTTATTTTTCTTAACAGTTTCTGTGTTTTACAGGTAAGGACCCCTGTTCTAGGCTTACAAAGAAAAAGCATGTGTACAATTGGAAGACAAATATGAAGACCATATCAATCTACTTTACCATGTAACATAAAATCTAAAGTGATTTACTATTGAAAAACACACTAAAAAACTGGATTGCATAGTAAAGGTAAAAACAAACAGTAAAGGTTATTCTGCAGGGTTAAAGGATATTTATAGGGTTTAAAGAGTATCAGATGAAAAATCAAATGAAGAAATCAACCAGCACAAAGGATTCAAACAGTCAAGTAGCTTAAAGGGGAAACATATCAAACAGCAAAGCCAACACAACTTGAATAAAAGGGAGAACAAGAAGCAATTCAATTGCATGAAGATCTTTTTCCTTTCCTAGAATAAACCTTATTTAGTTTTAAGATATTTCTTGGTTTTATTATTGTATAAATAACTCTCTTTTCGAGATGTTATAGGTCCAAAGTTCAAGATTCATAGTCCATTGCTTGCTAAGTCTTGACTGTTAATTCTACTTTGAACCTCGTTGCACTTGTGAAGGGAAATTTTCTAGATACTTAATGTACTCAGTCTTTCTGGAACCTTAATACAAAGCAGAGGATTCTGAATCTGGTTTTACATAGTTTGTATTATCCTGTAAGTTTTTCCAATTCTCAATCATTATGTTTTTCTTCATATACTTAAGACTTATAGAGATATCTAGGTAGGAATAATTGTGTCTCAATTAATTCCTATAAGCTCCTGAAGTCATCATCTATTAAGAGAATGGATTAATGAACTGTCCATTTAGCTAAACCCCTCTAATCAATAAACCATCAGAATCTTGTGTAAGCTTAATTATACTACCTTGAACCTTTGGAACGTAGTTTAGAAGGTTTTCATACTTACGATTGTTCTGTTTTACAGTCTGGAAACTATGATAATCATACTTTTTGTTGTCTTCTACTCACCACTATTTTTTATCTATATCACTGTGTAAAGTCTTATAGCAGCCCTTGGTTGAAGTGTTAATATAAGCCAAAGGATTAAGTATTTCAATTCTATATATGTCTTCTTTTATTGGTCTTCCAAAAAACTAAAACCAAAACCCCAAAACAATTATTTTAGATGCTATGGCATTGGTAGCTAGCCTACTACTATCTCAGAGGTACAATATTAGATTGGCGTCACTACCAAGGATTCAAATTTCATTTAAGTTTCCTTTGGGACAACGATATTCACTAATTCTTATTCTTTAAAGGTGATTAAAGGGTTTAGAAAGGTTAAAATCATTCACCTAGGTGACTCCACACTCCCAAGCTGGCACCTTATAAACATCCTAGATCTCGTTCAAAAGATGACATAGTTAAACCTCTGTCAGACCCTGAAAGGCTTCTGAGAAAAGCCAGTTATAAATGGGGACACTAGTCTTCTTCTTCTTCCTCTTTCGTCCTATAGTCTTAAGAATTTGAATCATTTGACCCCTATAGTAATATCTCAGTTGATCCTAATTACTCCCATTTATCACCTAGGGTTGCTAAACTTCTAGATAAAGGAGTTGATTTTAAGTCAACCTTCCTTCTCCATTCATTAAGATCTCATCCAATACCCACACTACCATCAAGGTCACCTAAAACTAAATCTAATTTGGGTGTGAATCTACCAGAATATAAACCCACAGATTTCATATCCCCTACCACCTATCATTTTCCTTCCATTTTTGACGACCTAAAGCTTCTTCTTCCAAACAATATGAGGAGACCTTTTCTGTATATTCCAATCCTCTCTTTGAAACAAAAGGAGTTATTTATTTACAAGTCTCAAAGTTAGTTCTTAGGACTCCTTTGAAGTCTTTCAGGAGATCTCCTCCTTCACCTCCAACTAGTCCATCAACCCCTGAATCACCATCTTCTTCCTCTACTTCTTCTTCATCCTCTACATCAACAAAAACACCTCATACTCCTCTTGGACAACCTCATACACCTCAAGCACCTCATACAACACTTGCTGTCATGGCTTTCTGACCTATTGTACAGGCTAGATATGATGCCTTAGTCTTACCTAATAACCTTGATGCATTCCTAGCTGGATACTTAAAATACCTTCCAAAGTACAATGGAGAAACTGGTCCCTTAGCTAAATACAATCTTCGAGCTTTCCTAGACTTTATAGAAAACATGAATATTGAACAAGAAAATGTTTATATGAGATTGTTTGTACAGTCACTTGAGGGAAATGTGAGGATTTAGTTTAGGCAGTTATGAGCAGCTACCATTGGAAATTGTGAAGAGCTTACAACCATATTTAAAAATCAATGGGGTGTGAAAAAGGATCCTCTTTACTTCCTCACAGAATTTGAAGAGCTTAAAAGGAACTTCGATGAATCGGTATTAGATTTTATGGAAATATTCCATAAACTCTATCACAAAATGCCTGTTGATTGTAAGCCCCCTGTAGTAACAACTAAGTCTAGATTTTCTAGAGCTTTTAGTGTTGACTTTGTTGTTATGCTATGAGAGAGAACTTCACGAACTCTTGAAGATATGCAAACAAACACTATAGAAGTAGAAGCAAATATGGCAGCCTCAACTTCTTTAAAACTTAAGGAAGAAAAGGCCCAAAGAAAACTCAAATTTGTTCAAGAAAACTCTAGTTCCTCTAAGACTAAATCAGAAGACTCAAAAATAGATGAAATAACATCTCTTCTTAGAAACCTATCAAATAGGATTTCAAAGATTGAAACTCAACCTATAACAATAAAACAAATAGTTACTAAACCTCAAAACCGAAATGAAGGTCAGTATAAAAGAAATACACCACTACAAATTCTTCAAAGACCCAACAATGATCAACAAGTTCCTACTCCTTTATTGATAGATGACCAACAACTTGATGATAATACTATGAAAATTACTGAAGATATTAATAGTATGGATTCTTCTTCCAATCAAATAACCATCATTCCTCTCTCACAACAAAATCAGGTTCAAGAAGAGCAGGAAGCCTCACGGGTCTCTAAATATCATGCTTTCTCTAAATTTTTAATTGCAGAATTAAACAAGAGGTATGATCTTAGGCCTAGGCTTGGTCCTGGGAGACCTCCAAAGGAAACTCTAATCATTGAACCACGTACTAAAACTACTGAAGCTCAAAAACTCTTATTCAACCCTTAAATCAGTCAATTGATACTACCCAAATTGGTAAAAACATTTTTTACTACATTTAGTGTTGAAAAAGAATTAGAGAGGGTTAAGATCCCAATTCCACTATTAGAACTTTCTAAAAACCATGGTTACAAAAGCCAAGTCTCAAAATGGATACAAAATACCTCAGTTGATGCTGAAGGTGATGTCATAAGTCTGCAATATGAAAAACTAGTAGTAGTTTTTGGCCCTAGTTTAGACATGATAAATGAGATACTTCCTCCTTTCTATGTAACTCTTAAAACAAATGATTTCATGTTGTATAATTGTATGCTTTATTCAAGAGCATCACACAACCTTATGCCAAAATCCATCATGGACCATTTGAAGCTCAACATAACTAAATCCTATCATGACCTGTACACCTTCAACTCTAAAAGGGTGCCTTGTTTAGGATTGATCAAGGATCTAATGGTTACCCTTGCCCAAATTCTAGTGAAAAGTGTAGTACTTGACATTGTTGTCACAGATATCCCTCCAAAGTTTGGAATGCTCCTTTCTAGGTCTTGCTGTGCCAAATTAGGGGGAACTTTATAAATGGATATGTCATATGCTACTATTTCTGTTTATGGAGGAGAGCAATTAAGATTATATAGAGAGGTAAGATTTGTGCATACTATTTGTAAGACTGACCAGCCAAGAAACCACCCAATTTATGCAATAGATCAAGACTTTTGTTGTTTTCAACTCACTTCAAACCAACATAAAACTCAAGCCAAAATTGAAGAGGTAATTGAAAGTCTTGAACCAAACCAAACTAATATCTGGAAATTGTTCTTTGATGGCTCTTGCACAAATGATGGGGTAGGAGTTGGAGCAGTTTTAATTTCACCTGAAAAAAGAAAATATAACTCAATCATGTAAATTACATTTTGAAGTTACCAATAATGTTGTTGAATTTGAAGCTTTCCTTTTAGGATTGCAATTAGCCAAAAGCTTAAAAGTTCAAAAGTTAAGTGTTTTTACTGATTCGGAACTTATTGTTAAGCAAGTAAGAAATGCTTACCAAACCAAGCACCCTAGACTTAGGTCCCACCAAAATGAAGTATGGTATACAGTTGAAAACATCTTTGATGCTTTAATTTGACTCATATTCCTAGAGATCAGAATATTCATGCAGATGCCTTAGCTGTCTCTGCTAGATATTTTAAACTTCCTAATCATACTGATGTACTCTATCAGATACAAATCAAATATAGGCCATATATCCCAGATAATCTAAAACATTGGCAAATATTTGAAGATGATGAACAATTGAAATCATTTTAGCAAGTAATAGATGATTTTTCATTTCTACAAATCGATGAATATAGAACTGAAATAGATGAAAATGAAGATGGAAATGATACTTCAGATTTTAAAACCAAAATTGCTGATCATGAAATTTTTAAATTATCTAATAATTTTATACCAAAAGGACTTATTCCTTTAGAAAAATTGTTTGATCAAAATGATGTCCTTTGAAACCCTCAACCCATTTCTTCAGAAGATGACATAGAAGATATTAACATTGGAACTAATCAAGATATCAAAAACATAAAAATATGTGCATCTCTAGACGCTGAGATCAAAGCTCAATATCTTAAGTTACTGCAAAATTATAAGGAGGTTTTTTCTTGGACTTATGTTGATTTAAAGACCTATGATACTTCATTAATACAACATAAAATTCCTTTGAAGCCACAAGCAAAACCTTATCAATAGAAACATATAAGGATAAATCCAACCCTTCTACCAACTATAGAAAGGGAGATTAAGAAAATGCTAGATGCTCAGATCATCCTCCCTCTTAGATATTCTAATTGGGTTGCAAATCTAGTTCCTGTTAGAAAGAAAAATGGAGAAATAAGACCCTGAGTGGATTTTAGAAATTTGAACAAGGCATCATTAAAAGATAATTATCCTTTGCCTAAAATGGATCAACTTCAAATGGTTTCAGAAGCACAAAGACTTTCTATGCTTGATGGTTTTTCAGGTTACAACCAAGTAAATGTTGATACAACACACAGAGAGAAGACAACCTTTCCTACACCCTGGGGTACATTCATGTACGCTAGGATGCCATTTGGCTTGATCAACGCTAGAGCAACATTTCAGAGAGCTATGAACATATATTTCGTGGGTCAGGTAAATAAATTTGTGGTTATTTATCTTGATGAAATAACTATTTTTTCTAAATCTTATCAGAAACATCTAAAGTACTTGATGAAGGTTTTGATAGGTGTAGAAAATTTTGAATATCATTGAACCCTAATAAGTCCTTGTTTGTTGTCAAAGAAGGAAAATTGTTGGGCCATATAATATCAAAGGAGGGAGTAGTAATTGATCCCAAATGAGTATCTACCATTGAAACATTGACCTTACCTAGAAACAAGAAGGAGATTCAAGATTTTCTAAACAAGATTAATTTTCTAAGGAGGTATATTCCAAATTATGCAGAGATTGTAAAGGATATAACTGACATGTTCCGAAAGGACCATGAATTCAAATGGACTGTAACTCCTAGGCATGCATTTGAACAAATAAAAAAGGCTATCTCTGAAGCTCCTACCTTAGCCAACCCTGATTATACTAAGGCATTTAGTATTTTCTCTTTTGCCTCTGAAACAACCCTTGCTGTTGTTCTATTACAAAAAAATGAAGATTCCCATGACCAACCCATAGCCTTTTTCAGTAAGGTTATGAGAGATGTTGAGCTTAAGTATGACATCATTGAGAAGCAAGCCTATGCCCTCATTTGAGCCCTGAAATCATTCAGGATGTATGTATTACATTCACCTATTACTACTTGTGTACCCAATAGTGCTGTGAAAATTGTCCTAACCCAACCAGACACTGATAGGAAAAGAGGTAGATGGATCACTCAAATTCTAGAGTTTGATCTTACTATCAAGACTACCAAGCTAGTAAAAGGTCAAATATTAACTGGGCTTCTAGCTGAATCCAACTATAAAGTACGTTGAATCATTTCTATTTTAGAAATACAATGGAAGAATACACAAGAACCTTCTATCCTTGCATAAGGGGAGAATCCACAAGAACCTTCCCTTCATCCTAAAGATAAGAATCGACAAGAACCTTCCTTTCATCCAGAAGGGGAGAATCCACAAGAACCTCTACCTTCAGAGTAGATCAGTCCTATACACATTGATGGAAAATTCTTTTTTCAAGCTGGTATCAAGATATTGTAAATTTCTTGATCCATTTTGAGTGTCCAACATCATTCTCCAAAACCCAGTGTAAAATCCTTAAGTTAAAATCAATCAAGTACTGCATTATAAATGCAAATTTATACTAGAGAGATCCACTGAATATTTTGTTATTATGTTTAACAAAAACAAAAACTGAAGGAATCATTGATTAGTTTCATACATGATTTTGTGGGGGACATTATGCTTGGAGCGCAACAGCATACAATATTCTGAGAGGAGGATTTTATTGGCCCACACTGTTATTGCAAGTGGGGCAAAGGTCAAGGTTGTGTTCCTTGTCAAATGTTTGCTGGTAAACAAAAATTAGCAGCTCTTCCTCTTGTTCCATCAATAGTTTTAGAACCTTTTCCTCAATGGGGATTAGATTTTGTTGGAGAGATTCACCCCACTTCAAGTAATCAGCATAGATGGATCCTCATTGCAACAGACTACTTTACTAAATGGGTGGAAACAATTCCAGTCAGAAATGCTACTGATTCAGTAGTAATTAAGTTTTTTGAAGAGGATATCTTATCTAAATTTGGTTGCCCAACTCAAATTGTCACTGATAAGTCAACAACTTTTGCTAGTGTTAAAATGATTCACTTTTGCTAGAAATATCAATTTTTGTTACATCATTCAACTCTATACTACCCTCAAGGTAATGGCCTTGTAGAGTCATCAAACAAAAGTCTGGTAAAGGTAATAAAAAAGACTCTAGCTGATCATAAGAAGAGTTGGGATTCCCATCTGATTTATGCAGTATGGCAAGCAGAATTACTCTAAAGAGATCAACTGGGAAATCACCATTTCAGTTAGTCTATGGGAAAGATATAATTTTCCCTACCAATTTGGCCTTCCCTGTTTTAAAATTCCTACAGGGTTCAACAGATGAAACTGGTGATTTTTCAAGAAGAATAAATCAGATTATTGAACTTAATAAAAATAGAGATAAAGTTCAATACAAATTGAATAAATATCAAAATAAGATGAAGACCTTGTTTGACAGAAGAGCCAGAGAGAGGGACTTTAAGGAAGGTGATCTAGTTCTAAGATGGGATGCCATGAGAGAAGAGAAAGGAAAGCATGGAAAATTTGACAATCTATGGTTTGGACCTTTAGTGATTGCTAAAGTCAAGGGAAACAACACTTTTGTGCTACGGAATCTTGAGGGGAAATATTCCACTTATCCAGTAAATGGTAGGTTTCTCAAACATTACATTCAATACTAAGAAGTTGAAATAGTTTTCATTGTAAATACTCAGGTTTTCTTTACTTTTCAAGATGTTAGAGTGATTTTTCTTACAACAAGGAATCTATAGCCCAAGGAGAAGGCACATGGATCTGTAGGTTTCTCTGCATTCTACAGGAGAAAGGAGTCCCTAGTTGGAGCCAATGTTGTAGCATTTTTGGGTTTTGATAAGGTAGAACAAAATATTCAAAAAATAAAAAATATTTTGAAAAAATGCTAAGTTAGGATATGGACATAATAATATTGAATAAATTGTTAGTGAAAAAAATATTGTTGATGATGTCCATATCAAAGAAAATGTTAGGTTAGATGTCCTAAAAATAAAGACAAAGAGAAAATGTTAGTTTAAGAAAACAAATAAACTCTAAAAGTGAGCAAGTCTAAATGCCACTACTATGTTTCTACAAAATAATGGTTATGTGTAGCTTGCCTTAAATGCCACAACCCATGGTAGTCAAACTGTTTAATCTTGATTGCTTCATGCTTTAAATTTGATGTTATAGTTAGAGATTAAAGATCTAGCCAAATTGTTTAATCTTGGTAGATCAGTAGTTAGGTAGAGAATAATAAGGTGTTCATCAGTTTAATCTGATCGCTTGGAGGTTATAAGGGTAGATTTAGATAGTTTTCTTTTGTAAAATAAAGAGAAATGGAAGGGATTTTCTAGCTTAAATGCACCCATTAAGTGAAGAAAAAATGATAGGACAAGTAAAGGGTAAGTAGAGAAAGGTTGCAGAAGTTTGATTATCCATTGGACAAAATTTACATTTATCATGTTTCATCATATGTTTCTAAATCCATTCATCCCCATTCATCCCTATATTCACTAATTTCCTCTTCCTACCTTCATACATTCATATTCATTCATTTTCCACAAAAAACTACTTTTGCTAAGGTCAAAATCTTTTTTTCCTAGGAAAAGTGAAAAACCCATGCAAAATCCCTTTTCACCATGTAAAATCCCTTTTACCATATAAAATCCCATTTTACCTAAAAAACCCAAAAAAAGGTGTTTTACCCTAAGTATTATGCATATATGAAAGGTAAATAAACCATGAAAAGGCATTATACTTAGTCTATTTCCCCTTTTCTGGTGTATTTCCCTTTTCCACTCATATTTTCATATTAACATTAACTATAGTATTAAACCCCTAAAATCCCTTTTCCCATATATTATTAACTCCTTTAATAAAATATCCTGAAAACCTTAGTTTTATAATAAAGCTATGTATTTTCATGTTGCATCGCAATATTGGCGGATCGCAAGCATTTCAACATGCATCTATTTTCCCCGATTGCGATATGCGATCAACGATCGGTCCGGAACCGACACTATATATGTTATAACTCATTTCCATATCACATCCGATTTATCACAAGCCCTGATAAAAGCACATACCTTTTGCCATTGCGATCTCCGATTGCGATTGGGACCTAGACCCGATCATACATCATATATGGTTTATTTCCACATTATGTTTGGCGCCTATCGCATTCCTTGCGATGGGCTGTCCTTTGCTAAACTCCGATAGCGATATGCGATAGCCCAGACTCGATATCATTATCTGCTCGAGTTCATAAAATTTCAAGTCCGGCATATGTGTTTTGTGAAGGTTTTCTTTGTTAAATCGTTTTTACAATTTAAATGAAGAATTAACCTTAAACCTCTATTTCACTGCTAATCTGGGTTTTAAGTCATAATAAATCCATTATCCCCATATTTAATCATTTGTACCCTCTGTACTTCCCCTTCACTCCACCACCGTCTGATCCTGTGTTCAGATCCAACTGCTCTAAGCGATTTTGGGTTAGCTCTCTGTATGAGCGTTACCCACCAGAAAAGCAGTATTCCATCGTCCTCCATTGCTACATGTCAGGCTCAAGTTATTTCAGGTGACCCCCTCCTAAAACCACCCATGCCTTATAAGTAGTGTGATGAAAACCACCTTCCGCAAAACAACAAAATGGTTACTGTACACTATCACGCCATATTTCAAAGGAAAACTGTTTTTCCCATTTAAATGCCAAAATGACCAATTTGCTCTGTTTTGCCTGTTTTACACAGTGAAGCCTCCATAATTCCTCTGTGACCAATTAAACCATTGTTTCACCTTCCGATACACTATGGACTCCTTCCAATGTCCTTTCAAGCTTAAAAAAGCCATTCACAACCGTCTCTGTCATCTTATTTTTCTAAACAATTTCTGTTTTTTGTAGGTAAATACTCCTGTTCCATGCTTACAAAGAAAAAGATTATGTACAGTTGGAAGACAAATATGAAGACCATATCAATTTACTTTACCCTGTAACATAAAATCTAAAGTGATTTACTATTGAAAGACACAGTAAAAACATGGATCACACAGTAAAGGTAAAAAGAAATAGTAAAGGTTATTCTGCAGGGTTATTTATAGAGATTAAAGAGTATGAGATGAAAAATCAAATGAAGAAATCAACCAGCACAAAGGATTCAAATAGTCAAGCAACTTAAATGGGCAAAATATCAAACAACAAAACTAGCACAACCTGAATAAAAGGGACAACAAGAAGGAGTTCAATTGCTGCCCCTATCTTTTTACATGAAGATCTTTTTCCTTTCCTAGACTAAATCTTAATCCCTTTTAGGATATTTCTTAGTTTTATTATTGTATAAATAACTCTCTTTTCAATATGTTATAGGTTCGGAGTTCAAGATTCATAGTTCATTGCTTGTTAAGTCTTGACTATTAATTCTACTTTGAACCTGGTTGCACCTGTGAAGGGAGATTTTGTGGATACTTGATGTACTCAGTCTTTCTAGAACCTTAATACAAAGCAGAGGATTCTGAATTTGGTTTTACACAATTTGTGTTATCTTGTAAGTTTTTTCAGTTATCAATCATTATGTTTTTCTTCATATGCTTAAGACTTATAGAGATATCTAGGCAGGAATAATTGTGTCTCAATTAATTCCTATAAGCTCCTGAAGTGATCATCTATTAAGAGAATGGATTAATGAATTGTCTCTTTAGCTAATCCCCTCTAATCAATAAATCAACATCTTGTGTAAGCTTAATTACACTACCTTGAACCTTTGGAACATAGTTTAGAAGGTTTTACTACTTATGATTGTTTTGTTCTACAATCTGGAAACTCTATCTTAAGTGGTACAAGATATGGGGAGCTACTAAAGGAATTCACTAAGTAGATAATGGGATGCTAGAAAGAAGTTCCCATATAAGAGATCACATGTCTACTAAAGGAATTTACGAAGTAGATAATGAGATACTAGAAAAAAGTTTTCATATAAAAAATCACCCTATAAGAATCGACTAAATAAATAATAAGATGCTAGAAAAAAATTCTCATATAAGAGATCACCTTATCTCCACAATATCATTGATCCAACTAATATTAATAAGATACTTATAGTTATTAATATTCTTTACCTTATATTATTAAATATATATTACATATAAAAGTGTAATTCATTTACAAATAATATGAACAACCAATGATCACAATAAATTAGAATAAACTTTAATAATAAATTACAATTAAAAAATTATACGAAAAAGTTTAAACCAACCCAATAAACACACGCAAGCTTGCTTGTGATGAAATAGGGTAACTCATTGTGATAAATCCAGCCCCACAAAGCCAAAACTCTTGCCCATAGTTTAAATTAGTCACCAATTACCATAATAGGCATTATTCTTAACAATGCATAAAGTTAAAAAAAATTGGCATTATTAATAAAAGTACACAATGTAAATGTGTAAAGGTGTTTAATATGAGCAACGCTAGGCTATGAAAATACTTTTAAAAAGAAAAGCATTTGGTCATAAAGAAGAACAATCGATGTAGATGTAGGGAATTCAGAGATCCACTAGGATCCACCTCACACCTTTACAAAGATTAACGTGTGGTCTTTAGTTAAGGATCCATATTCTTGTCTCTTTAGTTAAGGATCCCTATTCTTGTCTAACTCATTTGGAGTTTCGAGTTGGATTGTGGGGCTTAGGGCACCTTTTCCGTATATAAATATTCCACTCTTGTCATGGTTTGCTTTTTTTCCTTCTTTCTTTATGGCGAATGAAACCCTTTTCGCTCAAGGATTAGGGTTTATTCTTTTTGAACTTTTGTCTATGTAGCTTTTTGACCAGTCTTCAATGCCATATTTGAAAAGCAAGCGAAGAAATTTCTACAATATAGGCAGGCAATATTATGTATAAAGGAGCATGTATAACGGCGTGGGAGACTCAGGATTTGCTTTAAGTTGTCACTGTAAACACAATCTCTTGTATACAGTGACGCACTGGAGGAAACTGTACATATTGCTAGGTACGCTGAATTTTAAGCATGTATCACCCTGTGCATGTGGAAGAATACATAGAATAAACTGCCACGAAAGTGGACACCAGCCCCACCGGCCCATTCCGGCTCAAAAGGCTGTGGAAAGGCACTTTAGAGAATAAATTGCCAACCAGATCGGACATCATATACTCAAATGGTTTCAGCTTTCGAGGCGTTTAATCATCATGAGTATTCTTCTGAGATAGCACTCGTTCCTACTTTCTTTCCTGTTTGCAGTTTATTCTCTTTTCTTTTTGGGTATTTGTGGGCCGATTGTGCATGCTAGTGGGTATCTATCCAACTGTTCCTCATGCGAACGTGTGCATATATATGTCTTTACAGTAGCGTAGGAATCTGCTTTTTCAGTTTCAATCCAAGTTCTAATTTCTATTATTCTTCGGCATTATATGTATTGTTTACAAAAAGTATTATATTATTATATATATATATATGTACTATGAAAGCATGGTCTCGGTTGAAGGCCGTCTGCTTCGTACCCTTACTAAGGTTCAAATACCGAGAGACTTTAGCATCGGTTATGCCGTCTTGCAATTTCAGCCAAAGGGATTCTTTCAGAGTGTTGTACGCATACTGTATTCTATTATTATAGTTACTATATTATATTATTGAAAGTATTTCAAGAGTAATAACACTGTGGCACTCTTGATGATGGTTTTGATTTCTGCTCAATAGTAATAACACTTGTGACACCCTTCGTAATGGTTTTGATTTCTGTTAAGAATAAAAAATTTGTGGACATCCATATGAGGGCTGATAGGCTCTCTGTTCGACGGTAAACCTTAGGTATCTGTTGCATGACGGCGGCCGTAACCTAATCAGATTTTAAGGTCATCGTCATGCAAATATCAAATTGGCGTCTAGAGGCCCATTGTATAGCTCAGTAAGAGGATGTTCTCTGACAATGTGGAGTTTGCAGGTTTTTTTTAATATAAAATTGGAATATAAAAAAAAATTAATTGAATTTAGGTTTCTGTGAAGTTTTTTAAGAATTTTTTTGGCTAAAATCACATAGATTATGATGTTTATAGGTGTTTGATAGATGGTACTTCTTGATGTGAAGTTAAGTTACCTGTTTAATTCTTCAGTGAACATGGTCTTGCCAAAATTACAAAAAAGAAAAAATGGATTATAATATTTTCTAAGTAAAAAGACCATGTAGATTATAATTAAAAAAAAATTGATTATAATATTTGGCTAATTTTTTTTGTTAAGCTTGTTAGATTTTCATTTCTCATTAATAGAAAGCAAATTAACACCATATAGAATTAGTTAGGTGGAGTCTCAAAAAGTCTTAATTTTATTTATCCAAGCAATATAAATTCAGTTCTACGTTCTACATACATATATAAATGCATAAACAACATTAAAAGTTTGCCGCATACATAAACAAAATTAACTAAATAGGCATGCTAATCATGCTAATCATAAAGCCACCTAATATTTAGCTAATTTTAATTAAAATTATTATAAAA
>APFE030888028.1:74864-123325 GCA_000404065.3 Pinus taeda | reverse complement strand
TAATAATCTCATTTTCATTATACTATTTGTTAATATTATAACTATTAATTCAGTGACCCCAGAACCCACAGTAATTACCATTTTTCATCTAACTTTTCAAATCCCAACAGTGATGTGATCCATCATCAGGACATTCTTGAATCACCCTAAATTTTTCGAGTAAAATGATTTCACTCTATGTATCCCCTTCGCAAAGGGAAATGATTCTTGATTTAAGACATTTGTGGTTTATATCATTCAATTTAATAAGCAGAAAAACCACAATGATAACCATTTTTCATCAACGTTTCAAATCCCAACATAGCTAATTTTAATTAAAATTATTATAAAATATTAATAATCTCATTTTCATTATACTATTTGTTAATATTATAACTATTAATTCAGTAACCCGAGAACCCACAGTAATTACCATTTTTTATCAACTTTTCAAATCGGAACAGTGAGGACATTCTTGAATCACCCTAAATTTTTCGACTAAAATGATTTCACTCTATGTATCCCCTCCGCAAAGGGAAATGATTCTTGATTTAAGACATTTGTGTTTTATATCATTCAATTTAATAAGCAGAGAAACCACAGTGATAACCATTTTTCATCAATGTTTCAAATCCCAACAGGATCCATCATCAGGACATTCTTGAATCACCCTAAATTTTTCAAGTAAAATGATTTCACTAGATGTATCCCCTCATCATAGGGAAATGATTATGGATTTAAGACATCTATGGTTTACCCACAGTAATAACCATTGTTCATCAACGTTTCAAATCCCAACATGATCCATCATCAGGAAATTCTTAAATCACCCTAAATTTTTCGACTAAAATGATTTCACTACATTATCCCTCTGCATAGGGAAATGATTATGGAATTTAAGAATCATTTCCCTATGCAGAGGGATAATGAAATCATTTTACTCAAAAAATTTAGGGTGATTCAAGAATGTCCTGATTGGATCCTCTTGAATTTGAAACATTGATGAAAAATGGTTATTACTGATCTCTGATTACTAAATTAAAATTAAAAGATATAAACCACAGATGTCTTAAATCCAAAATCATTTCCCTATGAGGAGGGGATACATAGAGTGAAATCATTTTTCTAGGGTAATTCAAGAATGTCATGATGATGTATTCCTGTTGGGATTTAAAACATTGATGAAAAATGGTTATTATTGTGGGTTCTCCGGTTACTAAATTAAAATATATAAACCACAAACGTCTTAAACATGGAGTGAAATCATTTTACTCGAAAAATTTAGGGTGATTCAAGAATGCTATGTTGGATTTGAAAGGTTGATGAAAAATGATTATTACTATGGGTTCTTCTGTTATTAAATTAAAATATTATAGCTAACTAAAAAATTAAATTATGTAAAAACAGGTTTATTACTTAAGTAAAGTTTATTGTTAATAAATAACTAGTTAAAAAAATATAAATAGAACTAACAAAGTTTATATTAAAAAGTATAAATCATAAATATAGAAATATCTTATATATATAAAGAAGATTTTTTTTATATTAAAACAATTTATAATTTAGTAAGTTATTTGAATATGTAAATATTATAATACATATTTCAATATATATAATAATGTGGTCAATGGTTAAGGCTGTATTTATAGGTCCGGCAAAACTAGTGAAAAAGAGTGTAATTTAGGTCACAGGTTCAAACCATGGATAAAAGTAAGTATGTATATTGAATGTGATCTTAAAAAATGGTTTATATTATATAATTATATTTATATATGATGTGTTATTTAAAATTCAAAAAAAGTTAGTATTGGTAAGGATGAGGTTATTAGTAAATGTTATTTAATGATTTATATATATTTTTAAAATAATATAAACTTGTACTTTATATAAGAAACATATAATATAAAAGGAATTAAAAAATATGGTTAAAACATTTAAATAGCCTTACTATTGTACATTTTTGACCATTTTTCATTTGAGTTTATATAGTCATATTATCTTAATCTTATATAGCAAGTGTCCGTAAATATCAAAACTATCAAAATGTAATTTTTTTTTCAAGTATCTCACTTCAAAAGAACTTAGTACTTCAAGATTTGATCCTTAGTGGTGCTGGCTATATTTCTGATTAAAATAAATTTACACTGGTTTACTTTATATAAGAAACATATAATATAAAAGGAATTAAAAAATATGGTTAAAACATTTAAATAGCCTTACTATTGTACATTTTTGACCATTTTTCATTTGAGTTTATATAGTCATATTATCTTAATCTTATATAGCAAGTGTTTGTAAATATAAAACTATCAAAATGTAATTTTTTTTTCAAGTATCTCACTTCAAAAGAACTTGGTACTTCAAGATTTGACCCCTAATGGTGTTGACCCCTAATGGTGCTGGCTATAAATCTGATTAAAATAAATTTACACTGGTTTTAAGACTATAGCAAAATCATATGGAATTTTTTATTTATAAACAAAAGATTACTAATCACTTCTACCCAAATCTGTGAATGCTAAACACATATTTTTAAAAATTAAATCCATTAAATCCACTCAAATTATATTTATATCTATCTTAAGGAAATATTTATTTTAAAACTCATTTGGTAACGGTGAACTGCTTGAGAGAATCATCAAATCCATCTAGCGTGTTCTAAAATCACCTCCCTGACACATCTGCCATGAGCCTTGAAATGGTTATCACAGCAGTTCCCACCGTTTAATGTCTTTTCTACTGTTAAGTGCACTGCTTTTAAACAGCCAAAGGACAATATTCCTTTCAGTACAGAGCCATCATGAGTGAAGCTTTCTGCTTTTTGGGACATGTATATATATATATATTATATATATATATATTTATGACCATCATGAGGGACACCTTCATATGTAAGATGAATGTAATCATTTCTCATGGTAAGAATCACGTTCGCCTGCAAAATGGAGGGAGCCATCAGATATTCTTTCTGTTGGGCAGTGATAGAGTCATATAGTGAGGTGGTGTGAACTGCTCTATCTCCATCCATCTCGCAATCAAATTATTTGTACGAGCGCGCCTTCTCATGCGAGGAATATAATTGTCTAATCAAAAGATCAATCAGTTTCTTCAATCATTCACGCATAACTACATATATTTCATACCATCTGGCCCGTCCCAATACCTTTTTCTATGATAGCATTATCATTGTTTGTTTTTGGTTCTCTGGTCCCAATATGTTTACCATTATGGTTTTCAGAATACTGGATCCTCAACCTTGTCTTATCTATTACGAGGCAGAATTGTATAACCAATCTTTGCAATCTTCCTCATGCAACTAAACGAACCAATGCAATAATGTATGTGTGGTCTTTCTCCTCAATTATAGGTACCATGATTGAAGTTCGTTATGGAAGTGAAATATTATTTGTATCATGATTGAGGCTGATGATAAAAGTGAAATATTTATTGTTTTATGGAAGGACCAGCTAGGCATCTTCACTATGGGGTCATAATTACTTTACACACGCAAGTTGTTGAGGATTCTTGTTCTCACGTTGAAGAGTAGTATGTTATATTATAATTGTAAATATTAAATGTAAAGATACATAATTATTAACGTTTTGTTTTGTTTATTGATAATTAAATTAATTATATATATTTTTTAATGCAGATAGGTTGGTGATAAAGTATACTTATTTTTAAGTATATTTTATGATATTATTTGTTTCACTTTTTATTAAAATAAAGTTGGAGGTCATACTTATTATTAGACTTAATTAGTATCACCCAAATATGAGGTCACAGGTTCACAAAACAAAAACAAGAGGGGGTAGAGTATGTATGCCTTCGTAGACTTAGCAGTCAAATCACTGCGTGGAGGTGGGTCCCTTGTCCCACAAACAAGGGGGTCTCATACACCAATTTAATGTTTGGCTTGGATGTGACCTTAAAAATGGATATTATTATTATTATTGTTATTATTTCGCCCTAATTCTTAATTTAACTCAATAAAAATAATAATCGTAATCAATTGAATTAATTTAAAGGAGGCTAATGATATACCATGCAAAAAAATATTTAAATCTAGCTCATGCATTTTAATGCAAGTTGTATAGTGGGACAATTCTTTAGTTATTTTATTTGTATACAGTTACATATTTGTGTTAATCTAAAATCTATTAAGTTCAAAGAGGGATCAAATTTATTAAGGTACAAACTTCTTTTAAAGTGTAAAACTTGAAGAAATGTTTGCACTTTGAGAGATTTGATCCCTAAGACATTAGATAGATATGATGTGTGCCAACTCCACAAAGAACATGGAAGGAATATAACATTTCCTTCATTTTGAGTAACACCTTCATAAAATGTTTTAATCATAATAAATTTGTTATTTCCATTCTATTTATATAATATATACATAGTTAATACTAAAATAATTTATTTGTGATACACATGGTTCACATTATTTTTTTTTGTAATTAGTAATTTTTAAATACGCATCCCCTAATATTTGGAAGTAGAAAGCATACAACCATAAGATAGAAGTATATATATAATTTTTTGCTTATTATTAATATTTTTTAAATGCTATCTATCAACTATATTAAGAATTGAATAAATTGAATATCTCCCTCACAATGAAAAGAAAAAAATAACTGTAGAAATTTTTTATTTCAATTATTTATCTTTCTTCATATGAAATTGTAACACCTCCCTTGTCAAAGGGTGAAATTCATCATCGTAATAAGAAAGGGAAAACTACTGTAGCAATTCGTTTTTGAAACTAAAAGCTAATCAAATAATAATTCACCACCTTTATGTATCTTTACTTTTGGAAACACACACACTCAGGTGTCCCCTTTATTAATTTAAAAATGTTTAAATTGGTCCTATTTCATACCTCTGGAAGGGTGATGATAACCTTAGAACACCACTAGACCTTACGGCCTTGGCCTCTCTAATGATTGTAAATATCACAGAGGTTTATGTATACATATAATGAGTTTTTTATTGAATGTGGTGATGAGCCTTGGGTAATTGAACATAGGTTCATTTCATTTCTTTGTGTATTGTAATCAAGTCACCTGGTTTATTATCACATCCATATGGTATCGTATGCATGGTCTGATGCCATTCTGTGTCCTTACACACACTTATAGCTAGTGAGGTGGCATCCCGTGGTATTGTTGGTGGCAGTGTGTTATGTCATCTATATATATATAAGATCTAGATTTAATTACACAAATGGACGACATAGATTGATTTTTGGTAGGTATACGTGTAACTACCCTATCCCTAGCTGGTCACTGGCTTGTATTCTCTCGAAGCTTCCCACCAGAAGGTTGCTCTGCTTAGGGTTTGGACATCTATTATTGTTTGGGATTTGTATTTGATAGTAAGCATCTAATAACCCTCTTTTTCTTACACAATAAATATAACATTAGACTAGGATTTCAATGGTTGGGTTTCCAAATAATTTCTTGTCCTTTGGTAATTCTCCCAATACCCTTTCCTTGTTGTATAAGGTCCTAGGTGGCTTGTTCATAATCTCATATATTTTATATGTTTTCTCTTCTTGCTAGCAGAAACTAATTTTTCTTTATCATGTCATTGTTTAAAGGAAATAACTCCAGTTCCCTTGGTGTGAGGGCTTCTCTATTGGTCGCATTGTAAAAGATGGGTTCCGGTCACAAGGCTTTGACACTACTGGATTTGTTTTCAGAAGAATGTATCCAATTGAAATCCTCAAGCAGAAGTAGCTGATCATTCTAATAAGAGTGTTCTCTACAAGTGAGGTTTTCCTATGCAATTGTCCAATTTTCTGAAAATCTTTTAGTCAACGAACCTTACTCTTAGGATTCATGTACTAATGTTGCTACTATTTGTGTAGATTTTCTAATAGATTCACAAGCTCATTCAATTTACTAAAGCACGGGACAATAATCTTCTTCTACTTTCAACTAGTGGAAGCCAATAGATCAATGATAACAATATGAACAAGAAGAAGACAAATCAATGGCACATAACACAATAAATTTTCCTAGGGAAAGCCATAGCTCAAAACCCCGCCTATCTGTATTGAATTAAATTAGAAATATGAGTGAAGATATAAAGCTTGTTCTCACAAGAACAATTCCACACGAGTATGCTCAACTCTCTACCTCACAAGCCCACTATTATCCAACACTAGCCAATTTCCACTACCTGCCAAGCCCCTATTTCCTTGCGCAATTCCTGGCATGAATAGCCCATATTGAAAGGGAATTCATGCTTCCAAAACTGCACAATCCAAAAATCGGTCCTTCTCTTATTGCATGCATGATATTGACAACTTAGTAAATCATATAACTGATTGTATATTGTCCCTGCACACTAGTCTCAACTAGGTCTTTCTCTTAACTAAAATGCATGAGTTTCTCATGAGGGAATCTTCAGTTAACTGGAGTAACACTTGTGGATGCACCGGTGCACCAAGTGACTACTAGTCCTCTATTAGTTCCAAAAACATTTAGAACTAATTTAACTGACCATAAATGTGTAAACTAAGTTATCTAATTATAAATCAATTTAAACTCATATTGGAACCATAAAATTTAGGAAGAACATATACATGACTATAGAAGGAATTCCAACTCAAAATCCCTAAGCTAATTAAGGTAATTAAATTGAATTAACTATTTACAAGTTATTAGGAGAATAGAATTTGATTTTAATTTACAGTTTAATTCAAGGACAAATTATATTGGAATTTATTGTTTCCATTTCTCAACACTCCCTCTCAACAAGAAAGGGATTATCTTCTAACCCTATCTTGTCTTCGTGAAACTCGAATTTACATCTTCACAATGCCTTTGTCAAAATGTCAACATCTTTCTCCTCTGTGGGAATGTACTCTAACAACATGATCTGCCTCAATACATAATCTCTAAAATGATGATATCAGATAGATATCAGTTTGCTTGGACCTATCATGAAAAACTGGATTTTCAGAGAGTTTGATACAGCTTCGATTATCTCAAGAAATCACTGTCGGATCCATCTACTATCCAAACAGAACAACCAGGATCTTCCTCATTCAGATAGCCTCACATGTTGCCTGACTTGCAACCATGTACTTGCCTCTGATGAACTAAGTGCAACCAATCTATGTTTCATATTCTACCAAGAAATTGTTAATGACCCAATATAGAAAATACCTCCTTATGTGCATTTTCAGTCGAATGAACTCCCTACCCAATTTGCATCGATGAAGCCTTGAAGCTTCACTCCCTCTTTTCACATGTACTATAATCCGTACTGATTAGTGCCCCTGAGGTATCTCAATACATGCTTTGCCACCTTCCAATACAGCTTGGTAGGCCTAACCATCGCTTGACTAAGTTGGTTAACTACATAATATAAATCTGGTCATGTGTTAACCAAGTACATGAGTGAACCTACAAACTTCCTATAAATAGTAGCTTCCACTACCTCTCTCTAAGTACCATCCTCCTTATTCCAGTTACTAACTAGAGGAGTCTTCATAGGCTCTCAACTCTCCATGTGGAACCTCCTGAGTATCTTGTTGGCATACATTCCTTGAGACATAAATAAATCCCCATCACCCTGCCATACTTCCATGCCTTGAAAGTAATGCATTAGCCCTAATTCCTTCATCTCAAACTCTCTTGCAAGGTCCTCACAAAATTTGATTAGTTGATCATCACCTGTTAGTATGAGATCATCAACATAAATTACAATGATCAACAATTTACCTTCCACCACTATGTGGTACAAGTTCGCATCCACTTCACTGTTTATGAATCCCAACCCAGTGATGTAGTTGTATGTCTTGGTTTACCAAGCATGAGGTGATTCCTTCAGCCCATACAACGCTCTCTTGAGCCGGCACACATGTGACTCACTATCGAAGGTTTCAAAATGTTTAGGCTGCTCTATGTACACCTCTTCCTTAATTGTGCCATTAAGGAAGGTTTACTTCATATCCATCTAATGTATCTTCCAACCCATATGCACCGATAGTGCCAATATAGATTTGATCGATGAGTACCGTGAAACAGGAGAAAAGGTCTCATCATCATCAATCCCCTCTACCTGTGAAAAGCCACGGACCACAAATGTAGCATTATGGTTGTCTACACTACCATCTCCGGCTTGCTTTACCTTGTAAAGCCAACGAGATCTCACCATGGACTTATCCTCTAGTCTTGGGACCACATCCCAAACACTGTTATGAACTATGGAGTCATACTCCTCCACCATGGTATCAACCCAAACCATCTACTACACTGCTCAACACATCCGCTCATAAGAGCCATGTATCTAGTGTACCTTTTAGGTGATCTCATATGTCTCCACTATGATGTGTGTGCTCCCACATTCTCTCTAGCCTCCCAAAGCAATCTATCCACCTATGTGGTGTGCTTTCTCCCATATCTAGAAGACTCTGCCTAAGTGGATATCTCCACTCTCGGATCCTCAGCATGTGTCTGCTCCACATCAATTTGAGGCTCCTCAACCTTAGGAACTAAAATCTCTTCAACTCCATGTAGTTGAAGCTCCCTCGCAAGGGAAACTCACATGGCCTTTTCCTCATTGAATCTGAAATCCCTTCAAACCACTGTCATTCTGTTAGTTGACAAGTACACCCAATAGTTGTGAGGTGTATCAGTGTACCCCAGAAATATCCCAGACTCTGATATCAGCTTAAGCTTCTTTTGTGCATTTTTGGTCACACGGAATATACCAATGACCCAAAAATCCTGAAGTGACCAACATTTGGCTTCTTACCGGAATAAGCCTCCTCCGACGTCTTCATCCCAAGTATCTGATGTGTGCTACGGTGTTGAACATAAACCATTGTGTTGCATGCCTCACCCCACAAGTGTAGTGGTAGGCCCTAATCATGCAACATCACCCTCGTTGCCCCTACTATTGTTCTGTTCTTCCTCTCAGCCACCCCATTCTGCTGAGGGTTATGGGGTGCCATCAACTCCTTTTTAATCCCTTCTGTTGCACAAACGTTCTTAAACTCATTTGAGACATACTCACCATTGTTATCACTCCGTAGAGATTTAACCTTCTTTCTCAACTTTTTCTCCACCAATGCTTTAAACTCACAAAACTTTTTGAAGGTTTGATCTTTCTTCTACATGAAAAATATCAAACTTTCGAGAAAAGTAATCAACAAATATAACATAATACCTATGTTTGGTTGTGGATTCTCTCGAGAATGGTCCATACACATATGAATGGAATTTATCTATCATAGTCTCTACTCGACTGTCTCTGTCTTGAAATGAAGACTTGGTGTATTTAACCAAAGTACACCCCTTGCATGTATCAACTTGCACTAGCCTACCTTTGGGAAAATCGGTGGATATCTCTTGCATGATCTTCAAAACCACATGATGCAAGTGACCCAATCTCCTGTGCCACAACTTGCTAATGTCTCGCCTCTATGCCATCTTTTCTTTCTTGCTCAAAGTAGCACAATACTGTACCTCCAACTTATAGAGATTCTTCACCGGAATACTTATCTTCATTACTTGATTCGTGGCTATGTGTTGAAGGGATGACTTTCCTTTCAATAAGATCACATCATAGCCTCTATCCTCAAGCATGGGAACCGATACTAAGTTATTCTTCAACCCGGACACGTACATAATGTTATTCAAGGTAAGTGGAGCCCCGTGCTCCCTATTAAAAGTAACCATGCCCAATCCAGTAACACTATATCTCTTGTCCTCACCCATCTTGATATGCATCTAGATATCTTTCTCCTCTAGGTCACTGAATAACTCCTTGTCTCCAATCATGTGAAATGAAGCTCCACTGTCTAAGTACCATACACTTCCCATCATTGATGACACCATGCATGCAATGAGGAAAAATTCCAATTTGAATTGAGAGGCAAAACCTTCACCCGCTGCTCCTCCTGAGGTCTTCTCTTTAGACTTCTTGAGTGGACAATTTGTAGCAGAATGGCCCAGCTCATGAAAATCAAAGCACTTAAGTTTTTTCATGTCTTTATTCTTATCCCCATGGCAAGAATCTAATTTATAATGGGGAGCCTATCCTTTCCCCTTCTTTTCCTTAGTTGCTAAGGCTCAATTCCCTTCATCATCAGTCTTTGATGAAGAGCGAGCCCTAGTGTTCCTCCTAATCTATCCTACATCAAGTCTGACCATAGTCATTCCCAATTTGGAATCTTCTCCCAAACATTGGCAGAGTCCTAATAATTATGCCAACTCTTTGGGAGTCCCAGAAGAACAAGACTCACCATATCATCCTTGACAACCATGATTCCAGCACTTCCAAGTTCATCATGACATTGAGTGAACTTGGTCAAGTATTTTGGAAAAGTCTCACCTTTCTCCATTCTTATTTTTCATATTTTGTCCTTCAGTGCCAATTTCCTTTGGTCATTGTTGTTATGATACAAGTTCATCAATGATTTCTACATAGCATATGGATTTTCCTTGCCATGGAGCTCGAGACAATGTGGTCTCAAACTCCCTCAAGGATTATTTTCCTCACCTTTGCCACACACTTCTTCCATTCAACTAGATTTTGTGCATCCAAAGTTGTTGGCTTAGGGATGCATTGATCAATGAATTCCTTCAAGCCATTATCCTCTAGCACAACCTCCATTCTATCCCTCTGGGATATATAATTCAAGCTGTGTTCCAAGCCATAATTGAGCTGCAAACCATAGAATGTCATCTGAAGGATGTATTGCAAATTCGAATTTCTCCTGTAACCCAAAACATAAAACTTCGAAATCTCCTCTAATATATTGAACTCAGCTCTGATACCATGTATATTTTCCTATATATTCACAAGCTTATGCAATTTACTAAAGCACAGGAGAAGAATATACTTCTACTTTCAACCATCGGAAGCCAATAGATTGATGAAAACAATATGAACAAGAAGAAGACAAATCAATGGCACATAACACAATAAGTTTTCCTGGGGAAAGCCACATCTCAAAACCCCACCTATATTTATTGCATTAAATCATAAATATGAGTGAAGATACAAAGCATATTCTCACAAGAACAATTCCGCACAAGTTTTCTCAACTATCTACCTCACAAGCTCGTTATTAGCTAACACTTAGCCAATTTCCATTGCTTGCCAAGTGTTTTCAGGAAAACTAATGTCTTTTCAATATGCTAGTCCCACTGAGAAGGGTAGCTATCTTAGAAACAAACAATCAAAGTAATTTGCAATTTCCTTTACGTATGATAGATAAGAGAGAAGCAAAGGGGACCAACCTAGATCTTTCGCTTGACTCCTTGCTTGATTTCTCTCTCCCTTGATAGAGCTTGCCACTCCTCTCCTACTTGTCCCAATTAGAGAATACATGTAGAACCAAAGTAAAAAAACACCATCAAAGCATCTCGATCTATAATATCATAAACAATGTAGAATCAGAAATACATTGACCATACAATTGCATTTACAAATAACAAGATTCACAAATACACGATTGGATGGAGGAAAACTCAAAGAACTTTATTAATAGTAGAAATAGAAGAGAGCATTACAACCCAGCTGTCTGATCTGACATCATCCTCCCAGCATCAAAGCCCTCTTCACCTCATGAAAAGAAAGATCACCTAACAATACAATGTTCCTTCTCAAAGAGAAACCAACAACACTTCCTTACAAAGTACAAAATTCGAGCCTCTAGATCTCTCAGATGAGGGATCCATTTATAGATGTCTTGCAAGGGTGTGAGTCAGCTCTGGGTTTTTTATTAGTGTCATTCCATTGATATTTTTTGGTTCCACTTGGAGATTTCATTGATCTCTTACTCATCCCTGGGCGAATTCACAGAGGAAAGTGTCATAGGAGAAGTTTCTAGAGGATTCCATGAGCATCCACTTAGCAAATTGTCTCAGCCATTTTTCCATTCTCGCTCATCGCACCCTATAGAAGGCCTCTTTAGTATGCATCACACCTGGCTAGTGTAATAGCCAGTATGCATTGCACCTTGACCATGGAGCAGTCAGTATGGTCCAGTTTTGGCTAGTTCTGAGTGGTTTTTTAGGTGGAACTTCTGGAAATGATGTAATCAGTTGACCATGATCCTTTAGGGTATGAAACAACACTTTTGGGGTTAAAGAGCCTTTGGTTTATTGACATATGTGATTAGGGTTGAAGTGCCCAAATATGTCTATAACAGTTGCCCCCTAAAGCATGAGGTCGTAAATCTTTTGATGTCGGGTGAAATGGTTTATCATGCCAATCCAAGGTATTCAAACTGGAAGGTGACCTGTATAAGATACAGTACAATACATCATCATCATCTTATTTTCATGATCTAGCTGAGGCGGGCATTCCCATGCTCAGCTTTATAAATTCATTTTCATGTACATAGGACATATAATTGTCTACTGTTGCAGACTAGTGATTCTTTATATGTAGAGTCATCATCCCTTAATGTGGATGATCATTTGTGCAACTTTTGTGTACATTTGATGTCTTTATTTTCTTGAATATATCACGGCCCAGATGGATGAAACTAGATCCGGGGTCTTCAAACTCGTTCAATATTCCCTCGATGTACAAGTCGATCCATGCGAAAAGATGTTCTGAAGTCAAACATGGAAAGACATCACCTGAATACCAACCAATGATGTAAGTTGTTAATAGGCGCGAGAGGAATCACCAATAATGATAATGACCCTCAAGGTACTGTAGTACAATTCATGTAGTGTGAATATATGAGTCGATGTTGAACACCACACAAAATCTTTTGGTTGAAGGCCATTGATGTAAACCCATCGCTGGAAGGGAGAAACTTGCCATTGAGGCATGCAAGTTTCAAAGTACTGAAAGGGTTGTTTCTAAGTCAAATTCTTGGATAATTAGCTGATGTCGATAAGAAGTGACCCATCGTAGGAGGACCTTAATGTATCCCACATCTATGACACGAAACGAAGCAAATGATTTTCTAGAGGTGAAAATGATATGATGATACAAGGTTCAAGAATGACGGTCATGAAAAATGGAGAGTGAAGGTATTGCAATGAATGAGGCATTAGCTAGACAATAAATTCTCTGAATGACTTCTCTTGAAAATATCAGCGACACTGAAATGGATTGGTAGCGTTAATCCCGAAAGATGGATGGCACGGAGGACCAATGGTGATATGACTAGTGAACGGAATAACCCAACCCGACTGAATCATGGTGATGGAGTAAAAGTGTCATGTTCAAGAGCAACCTGCTACCAATAAAATTCTTCAAGTTTTCTTCCCCTTTTCCCAAGTCATTGTTGACCAGTACCTCTTTATTTTTGTCAAGCTTGAGGAAGATGACATATGCTTGTTCTATAATTTTCCCTTTGGGAAAACCTATCGCTATGTTTTAGTGAGCCTAGCGACAGTGAAACTCGTTCTTGTCTTGGTGGACAATTTTGTCGCTGTTGTTTTAATGAGTTTAACGACAAGGATAACTTGGTCCTTTTCATGTTTAGAGAGTTTGAAAAGGGACGAAAAGGAAACTCCAGTGGTCCCTTTTTGGAGCATAATCCCTTAAGTCCAAAAAAGTATAAAATAATACGAAAGGGATGATTTTTTGATTGCTTTAACGAGCCGAAAAAACAAGCGCTCGATCTTTTCGTGGGATAATCCCTCAGGTCCAAAAATATTAAAATATAGGAGGGATGGCACTTCCCATTACTTTAACGAGCTGGAAAGGCGAGTAGCTCGACAATATTTTCATATTTAACGAGTCTAAAAAGAGCTTAAAAGAGACTCTTTTTTGAGGAATGAGTGATGTTTTCGGGTAGCAACTGGTTCCCAATAAGTTTGGAACTTCTCAAAACATGGCAGTGTGAAGAGGGTGGCTAACAGAATCAATCATCGCAGTCGTTCCTCAAAAGGGTTAACAATCAAATGGAAGCGTATGATTGGCCAAAAGAATGGAGGTGATGGTAGAACACAACCAATGCTCAAAAGGATGATAGCATGGCAATTACAGAGGTCGTTTACTGAAGGTGGGTTTATTTTTTAATGAGCTTGAATCTTGCGTTAACATATGCTCAGTAGCGGTTTTATTTTTTAATGAGCTTGAACCTTGTGGAAACATTGCTCATTCTAGTCATTTAAACATGTCTCTCACTAGTAGGTTCATTTTTTTTAGCGAGCTTGTACCATGCGAAACTTTGCTCATTGCCTTTTTATGTAGGCTAGAAACGACCAAACTACAGAGCTAACTACACTGAAAGCTAAGGAAAACACTTCCTTTTCTTCGTCTACATGCTACAGACAAAGGTGAATGGTGGTTAGATCAATCACCTAACCTAAGAAGTTGGAACTAAAAATCTAAGAAGCTAAAAATGCTAAAAATCTAAGAAATGAAATTGGTTTCCTTTCTCTTGTATAAAAAGGTTTGCATGCCCCCAGGTATTAAGAAAAGGAGAGTCTCTAGGTAACCATATGGAAATCACTACGATTAGGCAGAATTGTTCCTGTCAGGGTTAGACAAAAGCACTTCCTTGGGTTTGTCCACCTAGTGGACAAAACTGAATGGTGTTTCAGAATAATCACATAACCTACGAGGAGATGGTTGTTTCAGACTGATCAAATAACCTACAAGGAATTGATGTTTCAGACCAATCACATAACCTACACGGAAACCTATCGTTTCAGCTAGGTTCGTCTACTGAAGTAGACCAGGGTGCATTCCCCCTAAGCTTCGTTAGGTTCACTAGATTACTCGCGGTAATTAGGTGGATGAAATTAAGGTTGAAGAGACACTCTTGATGAAAAAAGACCATTTAGGGATGGTGTTTGACTTGTAGCTATGTTTGAACCAAGAAATGAAAGTTGTTTAATAAGCTATACCATTTGGCCTTCATGCAGGAAACACATCACTTGGAAGAGTGCTGAAACGATAGCTTCCATGCTATAAACATAGTCATGCCCAAGGAGTAGATTGTAATATAATGGCCCTTGGACTACCATCACGTTCAAGTTAAAGGTTTTCCTTTTCAAATTTATCGGTAAATTTGGAAGGATCCCTAATGGTCAACTGGTTCCTTTGTTAAATCCTAACAAATTTTGCGTCTCAGGCAAAAGCGATGGCGAACCAAGCGCTTTCCAAGCAGTTGAGCAAAGGATACTCATTGAAGCCCCTTCATCTATGATAGTGCTAGACACGATCATTTTGTAAACTTGTACTATGATTTGGAATGGTACATTAGACGGAAGGCGGGGTCTTGCTAGTTGATTCCAATCAAAGGAAACGACTAGACTACTCGGAGGGGGTACTGGATAAACGACTGAACGAACCCCTTGAACTGGGGGACTTTCGTCCTATTGTAATGGAATGGGTGGATTGCCCCCAAGTTCATCAGACTCTATATTAACAAAAAAAAATTGAACAACATCGCTTTCATTCTCTTTGGAAATAGTATCATCTAAAGGCGAACCTTCTAAAGGTAAGACTGGGTTGACTGCCATCTTGACCTGTTGACTTTGGTCTAGCATGGACTTAGAAGGTTCACTCTCAATAATAGGAATTTCGACCGATGATTGAGTATTTTAGTCGGTTTTTCAACTAGCGATGGACTTGGTAAGAGTTTTTTGTATCTAGGTGGGAGTCGATGTGGTTAAGCAGGAAAATTATGTAAGATTCTCTTAGCCTCATCTAGAAAAGGACATTAGTGAAGGTGATGGTCTTCTTCACATAATTGACATGGAATTTTGACCTTTCCTTTCTGTCCAGGAACTTCATTTTCACTAGTTGATGGTGTGTTTTCAACCTGATCACTGGAGGTTGATGACACTGGATGGTGTAAACGGGGAGACCATTCTCTCAAGATCCACACAATGCAAAATCTTGATGAAAATGGTTTCCTTTGAAAATTGGACAACGATATATAGGAGATTTAATGTGCAAATTTTCACCAAATGATTCATTGTTGCCCCCTTGCTTAGTTGACTTCTTCTTCTTCTTCTCCTTCCCTTTCTTCTTCTTCTCAGCCACTTGGTTTTTAGTATCACTAGTTTCACCAAGCGAAGAGGAAGTAGGGGAGGGAGAAATAAACGAAGCAGAGGGTGAAGGGACAACTTTAGTATCATCTGTTTATTGATTCGATTGCTAAGGAATTACGATATTTTGAATGACAGAGGTTGAGAATAGCCATACTGGCAGGTCAATTGTAATTCCTGGAAGGGACAATGTAGCCATATATGGAGCACCAATATCTCCCCAAGAAGAGAAATGACTAGGATCCCCCCCAAGAGGGTTTCCTTGATTGGTGGATTCCATTATCTCAACCTAAGATCAACAAAGGAATAGGGATGCTATTCTAATTTTAATAAATTTTAATGATTCTTTGACACAATTTTGTTGTTTCATTTTTTAAGATTCAATAGAAAGCTAAATGTGACTCTAGTTTCCTTCGATTTTTAATGAGCCTGAAGTGACAAGTGCTCATATGGACCTTTTCTTTTAAGGAGTCGAAAAGGAATGAAAGTGACTACACTCAAAATCTAGACAAAGGGATTACCAAATCAATCGCAAAACTACAATATACACCTTGGTGGTAAATTAAAGAGAAATTACCAAGGAATTATCTATGGCAGTCAATCTTCCTGAATGCTGTGTTTAGTGCATTGCGATCGATAGGGTGGCAGACATAGCTTCCTATGAATAAAGCATATCAGCCTATTGTGGTCTCCCAATATATACTCGATGGTATGGGGAGCACAAGTCCATACTAACACTTGTCGTATCAAAGAGGAGGAATCACTCAACCTTCAATGAAAACAATAGTTACCAGGTTTTATGATGTCGAAATACGTCTCGAGTCTAGACTTTTAGATTTGTTGCGTTAGGTTCCAAAGCATTTTTATGTTCATTGAGATCTATTTTAGTGTTGATCTTGTTTAGAAGTTTGTCTTTCAAGGTTCACCACATGATGTAGATGTAGAATTCCTAAATATGCAATCTAAAATGATAAACAGTCATTTATTTTGTTTTAGCAATGAAAATCCTAGCTACTAAGGAAAGAAGATAACGATTCTTTCAGCAGAGAGCAAAGAGCACACACTAAATGCACTTTTCCTAAATCATTTTCCACATACAGTCTAAATGCAAATGCACATGCATGTATTTGGTTTTTTGTTTCCTTAGTGTGAGAATGCCAAAAAGGAAAACTAAGTACAGATCTGGATTATTTTCTTCAAAGCAACACTTCGACAATTTCTTTTCAAAATGAAAGGAAGACTAAAATGACACTTTTCGATTTCGACTAGAAAATTGTTTTCGACACTTCAAATATTAACAATTCAAATCAAGTACAATGAAAAAATTACAATCAACTATCTAGAGGAGGACGACTTTATGACACTCTTCTTTTTGACTCAAAATGACAATTACGACACTTTTGCATCAAAAAACGACAGTTCGATTAAGCTACTTTTTTACTAGGAATCGTAAATCATGACAAATACACAAAAAAATTTACCTATCCTAATCAATGGAGGCTGAAAAATGTAAAGGAAAGAGGCTTCAACAATGATATACTTATCATAAGCAGTAAAACAACTGAATAGAGCTGAAAACAAGGAGAAAAAACCCAAATTTCAAAGAGAGAAACAGTAAAACTCAGTCATTGCACCTGTCCTTCAAGAAATAGGGATGCATCTCACCTGTTACACATGGGAGGTGAAATGCATATATGCTCCGAGTTACAGACAGTGCGATGGGCTAGGGAACGAAACTGAGCTGGGTTTTTGCTCAAAATTTTGCAGCTAAGTTCAGTGATTTAGGCTGAGCTATGATGAATAGTAAAAACAAACTACAGGGGTATGATCTTAGGAGGTTATTGAGCTACTACAAGAGCATTTAGGATGTTTGTAAGTCAGATGTTCAGTTCATAAACCAACCCGGAGATTGACTGAAGCAGCATTCATCTACTTTGCACTTGCATAGCAAGAGCAGTTCGAAGGTTATCTGGCTAACCTCAGGCTCCGTCTGTAGTTTATAAAGCAAAAAGCAGTAACAAACAAACAAACTAATCACTCCCCAGTGGAGTCGCCATTTTGTTTCTGGGAAAACTAGTGTATTTTTTATCTACTAGTCCCACTCAGAAGGGTAGCTATCTTAGAAACAAATAATCAAAGAAATTTGCAGTTTCCTTTACGTATGATAGATAAGAGAGAAGCAAAGGGGACCAACCTAGATCTTCTACTTGACTCCTTTCTTGATTTCGCTCTCCCTTGATAGAGCTTGCCACTCCTCTCCTACTTGTCCCGCCAAGAGAATACCTGTAGAACCAAAGTAATAAAACACCCAAAATCATCCCAATCTATAATATCATAAACAATGTAGAATCAGAAATGCATTGACCATACAATTGCATTTACAAATAACAAGATTCACAAATACATCATTGAATGGAGGAAAACTCAAAGAACTTTATTAATAGTAGAAATAGAAGAGAGCATTACAACCCAGCTGTCTGATCTGGAATCTTCCTCCTAGCATCAAAACCCTCTTCACCTCATGAAAAGCAAGATCACCCAACAATACAATGTTCCTTCTCAAAGAGAAACCAACAGCACTTCCTTACAAATTACAAAATTCCAGCCTCTAGATCTCTCAAATGAGGGATCCATTTATAGATTTCTTGCAAGGGTGTGAGTTAGCTCTGGGTTTTTGATTAGTGTCATTCCACTGATAGTTCTTGGTTCCACTTGGAGATTTCATTTATCTCTTACTCATCCCTGGGCGAATTCAGAGAGGTAGGTGTCACAAGAGAAGTTTCTAGAAGATTCCATGAGCATCCACTTAGCAAACTGTCTCAACCATTTGTCCATTCTCACTCATTGCACCCTACAGAAGGCCTCTTCAGTATGCATCACACCTGGCTAGTGTAGCAGCCAGTATGCATCACACCTTGACCATGGAGCAGTCAGTATGGTCAGTTTTGGCTAGTTCTGAGTGGTTTTTCAGGTGGAAATTCTGGGAAATGATGTAATCAGTTGACCATGATCCTTTAGGGTATGAAACAACACTTTTGGGGTTAAAGAGCCCTTGGTTTATCGACATACGTGATTGGGGTTGAAGTGCCCAAATATGTCTATAACACCAAGCCCCTATTTCCTTATGCAATTCCTAGGATGAATATCCTGTATTTAAAGGGAATTCATGCTTCCAAAATTGTGCAATCCAAACATACGTCCTTCTCTGATTTCATGCATGATTTTTACAACTCAATAAATCATACAACCAATATTACATTGTCCTTGCACTCTAGTCTCAACTGGGTCTTTCTCTGAACTGGCATGCATGAGTTTCTCATGAGGGAATATTCAGTTAACTGGAGTAACACTTTTGGATGCAACAGTGCACCAACTAATGTTTAGTCCTCTATTAGTTCCACAAACAATTGGAACTAATTTAACTCACCATAACTCAACAAACTAAGTTATCTAATTATAACTCAACTTAAACTCATAATCGATCCTTAAAATTTAGGGAGAACATATACATGACTACAGAAATATTTCGAAGTTGAAATTACTAAGCTAATTAAGTTAATTAAACTTAATTAACTATTTACAAGTTGCTATGAAAACATAATTCATTTTTAATTCACAGTTTAATTTAAGGACAAATTAAACTAGAATTTCTTGTAGCCATTTATCAAGAATTTGGTCCTAATGGCAAGTGTACCATTGGTGCCATTTTCTCGAAGTTAAGATAGGATATTATGATTTCTCATCCTTTAGCATGTTCTTATAATGGCGACCTTTGGTTGATGGCTCAATGTCGGGCTTAAAACCCTCGATGTGGAGTTATTGGTTGCAATGGGTCATTAACCATTATTTTTGTATCAGTCGAACTTGCTTGCAAGTGTAAATTTATATATCAAATTCTAATAATTTATTCGTTTAATGATAGTCAATGACCTACCCCATTGTTGGGATGGGGTCCCATAGGTCAGTTTTGGGGTTAAAATAACCCAAGTTTTGATGTATTTTTGTAAATAATGTAGTCTTCGCGATTTGTGGATGCGGAGCACGTAGTTGATTAGGAGTTAAAGGGGGTTTTAGCCCCTTGTTTATGTAAATATTGAGTCATTTTTTAGACCTACCCATTGTCTATGACCCATGGGGAAGGCTATAAATAGGTGTGTCCTAGAGAGTCTAAGATAATGTCTATGTAGAGAATGGATGTAATGGGTCAACAGAAGAGCAGTGATAACACAGAGAAGTGGGTCAGTTAGGAGAAGAGAGGCTCTAAAGCTGAGTGCACAGAGGCCTAGGTAGAGTCTGCAGTTAAGTGCACAGACCCTAACAAGAGTTTTCTAGAACAGTTGAAGCCTTTAACAAGATCTTGAAGAATGCGCTGACGAAGATCTGCAACACGTAGCAGAATGGTTGGGATGTCCATGTACCTGCAGTGCTATGGGCCTATAGGACTACTTGTAAGAAGATGACATGCAAAACATCATTCACATTGGTATATGGTGTAGAAGTTGTAATCCCAATGGATTATATTGTGCCTAGTCTACACATAGTGGCTCTCACAGGAATGATAGATCACGAGGCTATGGAGGAACGGCTTGTGTAGCTAATGGAGCTCAAAGAGGATAGATTTTTGGTAGGATTTCATCAGCAAGTACAAACGGAACGTGAAAAAGCATGGCAAGATAACCACATCAAGTTGCGCACATTCAAGGTAAATGATCTTGTCTTGTTATATGATAGTAAATTTACTAAGTTTACAGGAAATTTTAGATGCAATGGCTAGGGCCATATATTATCAAGGAAATTACAAATGAAGATGTGGTTTAGCTCTTGAAGCTGAATGGAGAACCCTTTCGAGGGAAGAGTGAATGGAAGCCGATCGAAGCTGTATATAGGGGATTCTGTGCAATTACTATATGGTAGTAGGATAGTCTTAGTGCTCCAGGTAGTTGCAAGGGAGCGCAAGACTATAAACTACATTGCGTGGTTTGGAGGATTACGTAGCAGGTGGGCTAGATGAAAAATAGTGAAGTTGAAACATAGAAAGTTGCATGCAGGAAGTTGTTCCATGGGGGGAGGTGCCACGCATCACAACAGAAAAGTGATCATTGGAGTCATTGTTGATGACTTGAAAACCAAAAGACAGTTAAGAGGAGTGGGCTGGTGGCATTTAAGGAAACAATCTTTGAAGATTTTTCGCTAAAACAACATTAACAGTCAAAATTTATGGGGAACAATTGGATCCAAATTCAAAACCCCCTGTAAATTACGCATGCCAATTCAACAAAGAACACTTCGCACCCTTAGAGTTTTTGTTGACATTTGTTGTCTATGGCCTATGAACCAATCATATTGGGAGGATTTAGTCGTGAGCCCTACTTTTGTTAATTTGTCTGAGTTGAATCAGAAGTTCATTCTCTAAAAATTTCTTGGACCAAGCTCTATAGAAACCATGAGTACTCGTGGTGATGTTGCCTTTGAGGGAGCCGCCTTGGAAGTTGTAAGTATGGAAGCTTCGGCTCCTGTGCTTATGGTCTCAAGGTCACCTAGGTGAAGCCTACCCCTGCTAGAGAAATGCAAATAGTTAAACTGAATAAGGATAAATAGAGAAATCTAGTACTGGTGCGTGAATCACCAAGAAAGCATTCTGCAACACAAGCCAAACAGAAGGAAGATAAGTAGCCCAAGAAGATAGTTGACCTAGAGGTAGAAGAAAGCCACAATATAGAAGACATAGATTTCAAGGGAGTGGAGCCCATCATGAAGCTACCCGAGTATATCCCTCCATGAAATGGAAAGGAAAAGGTCACAAAGGACCTAGATTCGAATGATTTTACCATTTCTATGCCCCTGCTACCTAAGCAGGTTCCCTTTGAAGGTCCACGACTTGTGCAGATCCCACTGCTAAACGCCCAAAATGTTAAACCGAAGAAGGATAAACAGAGAAAGCTAGTACTAGTGTGTGAATCACCAAGAAAGCATTCTACAACACAAGCCAAACAAAAGGAAGATAAGTAGCCCTAGAAGGTAGTTGACCTAGAGATGGAAGAAGGCTAGGGTATAGAAGACATAGATGTCAAGGGAGTGGAACCCATCATGAAGCTACCTGAGTATTTCCCTCCACAAAATGGACAGGAAAAGGTCACAAATGACCTAGATTTGGAGAATTTTACCATTTCTATGACCTTGCTACCTGAGCAGGTTCCCTTTGAAGGTCCATGGCTTGTGCGGATCCCACTACTAAAAATGGACGTTTGGGACCTCACAGATCATGTTAGGTTTCCGTACTTAGCAACAGATAAGTACATGAAGCGCGTCTACTATGTGAAGTCAGGTGTTACCACATTAGATACGGTGGAATGGGTCTGCAGTGTTGAGAACTCGAGGTTACTTAATCTATTGTGGGTGCCCCATTATCACCGCACCCCTATCAACACAATTTGTGTTTTTTGTCTACCTACATTGGTACATGATGGGTGTCTATGGCTAGAATGACCTATGCCCATCACAGACATGCTAATCCACAAAATCACGCCCCTGTGATATGAAAGACTGAATCCATCCAACAAGTTTAGCAGAAAGACAGGGGAAAAGGACCTTGCCAAAAGAATGAAGAGAGATTATGGCCTCATGAAGAAGGTGAGAGGGTATTCCATCCTATCAATAATAGACCCAACAATTCAAATTCCCACCCAAATCTTAACAAGGAAGATGATGAGAAAGTGTCGTGCATATGAAGTTTCGACACCCATAGTGTCCTTGGCTACCTAGTTTGTGAAAGGCTTACAATTCAATTGGTCCAGATAACTGTGCTAGGAATTCCTTGTGAATTGTCATGAGGCCCAAGATGACACCAAGTCATTTCACTATGTTTGGTTGTTGCTGTCCATTGTACTGGTCATGTGGGAATATCTGAAGGATAGCTAGTTTCCTCCACTTGAAGAAGGATTATTGGAAGGAACACAGTTTTCTTCCTTATGTGCTACATAGGACCCCATGTGGATCATAGAGACAAATATATTTTGGGTCCTGATGGAAATGAGTCTCCACATGGCCATTAATCAGTGGCCAAGGTTGTCCCCAACCTTGTATACACAGTTGTCAACCTACACATCATTCAAGGGTGACTTCCACTGAATGTACATTCAAGCACGGAGGGATCCACAAACATAAATCACATGACTTTCCATATTTGGTGACAGGGATAGATTTGCAAGAGGTGATTATGAGATGGCCTACAGAGTGGCATGCCCCCTCAGACTTAGATGCTAGAACAAGAAAGGGCGCGAGAAGTTCTGTAGCAAAGAAGAGAAAGGATGTAACTAAGCAAACTGTGCACACACTTGTAGAGAAAAAAAGGAAGAGCATGCTACCAAGGAGAATGTAGAATAGGAGCAATGTGAGTCACAAAGAAGTGGCAAGTCACCTTCCCCAGAAACCGAGGATGAAGAAATCTCAGAGCAAGGCATCGTAGGAGATGATGGGCATAGAACCCCATTTATTTTGAAGAGATGCGGCAAGGAACAATAGAGAGGTTCAAGAAAGAAGCAGAAATTGGACAAGTTGTAGGGTGATCCCATGGTATTGACGGAGGGTGATCTCAATGAGATCAGGGATAAGATACAGGATACCAAGATGGAAGTGTTGTAGTAGTTAGAGCAACAACATATGCAAATGTTGAGGAGCATCCAAAAGCATCTGCGTGAGCTGCAGATCGAGACAAACAGAATATAAGTGGGCATTGGATAAGCGAGCACCGAAAAATTGAGCCTGGCACCTAGGATGAGCCAAGCAACTGAGTTGGTAAGGACCCTCAAACTTAGGACTATTGCATTTCCAGATGGGTTCCTTTGCGCGGATTCAACCGATGATCGCATCATCCTGAGCACACTCAAGAACATCGGCCTGAACATAGTAGCGATCCCCAATGAGATCTTCCATGCACTGCATCTAGCAGCGATAAAGGAATTGAGAGCTCAGGAGCAGTGTGCTCTCAACCTCATCAATGATTACAAAGTGAACAACAAGAAGATGTATGTTGAGAAGACATGGGATTTATAAGAAAAATAGATGTTGTAAGCAAAATTTTCACGACTAGAATCAATAGTTGCTAAGGCATGCAAGACACTACCTAAGCTTCATATTCTTGAGAATGCACAGCCAGAAGTGAAGAACAAAAAATTAGCTATTGGTGTGTGTGAAGCCAAAGAAAAGGTTGGCCGAGTTTAGTTTGAACTCAATATGAAAATCAACAAGCTACAATTAAAGTTGTAGCCCACGCCTCCACCTGAGGTCTAGGAGTAGCATGGAGCCACCATAAAAGAAGGAATGACCACCCTGGATACCATAATCACTAAATATGGAAGTTGGTGACAAATTTGCAAGAGGATCTAACCCTGCAGACACTGAATATGGAAGTAAGGGAGCTGCAGTGGTAGTATGACAAATTTAGGGCAACGACATGCTCCATCGCACTAGCACAGTGCCTAGCCAAGTTATAAGAGGGCAAGAAACTCCAAGCACAGGTAGGGGAAGCACAAAAGAAGGAGGCCTTGCTAAAGTCCAGGTTGTATCCATGGTTGGAAGAGGCTTATCAAGTGACAACCACCATCTAGGACAAGCTTAAAGGCTTGCAGCAGATGCAATAGACAATGAGGCTAGTTGCAGAAGGACCAGCTACAGAGAAGTTAGTTGAGAAAGTCAAACAGGAAGCTATGCAAAGTGTTGCCGAGGTTGCAGTAATTTAGGTGGAGCTAAGGGATCCTTGCAGTAAGATGAAAATGCTAGCCGAGTTATTGAAGGGCGATTCATGATCTTTGTGTTGGGGACCTGTTGGGATGGGGTCCCCTAGGTCAGTTTGGGGTTAAAATAGCCAAGTTTTGATGTATTTTCTGTAAATAATGTAAAGTCTTCACGATTTGTGGATGCAGAATGTGGAGATGCTTAGGAGTCAAAGGATGTTTTAGCCCCTTGTTTATGTAAAGATTGAGTTGGTTTTGTGACCCACCCATGGTCTGTGGACCATGGGGAAGGCTATAAATAGGTGTGCGTTAGAGAGTCTAAGATAACTACTATGTAGCGAATGGATGTAATGGGTCAATAAAAGAGCATTGGTAGCGTAAAGAAGTGGGTAAAATAGAGAAGAAATTCTCTGCAGCTGAGTGCGTGGACCCCTACAGCTTAGTGCATAGGGTAGTTTTGAGTCTGTAATGCTGAATTAAAGATAAATAAAGAAAGTTACCAAAGAAATCCTGTGTTATATGTTTACCTGTGCTTACTTATGTTTACGATATACATTGTGGGTGAATAATATGTTTATGAAATATTGATATAATGATGTGTGATTCTCTCAAATAAGTCTTAAAAGATGTACACAATGCATGTTAAGTAGTTTCGCGAAGACTGTGATGAATTATGTTATGTTTACTAAATAGCTTAAGTAGATATGCACAAACACTAATTTAGGATTGTTCCCTGATGCATGTAAGTGGATAAATCAGCTATTAAGGGTCCACAAAGGCTGATCATAGGCCTTCATGAGGGTCTAAAGGTTGTTTTAGTAGAGTTGCATTACCAAGCCCTAAGGGCTTATCGATCTGCATGAAGGCATATCTAAGGTGCTAAAAGACATTATACTCGTCTCTGGATGTAGAAACTTGGTTCTTGCATCCCCCATACTGCTTCGAGTGAGACTGCAACCTGTGCTACATGGGTTATTTCTGAAAGGGCCAGTGGTGTGGGGATTTATTGGTTGGCACAGCTAATTCTGAACCTGGGTCAGCACCCCCTATGCCAACACCTACAATATTTGGCAAAGAAAAAAGGACCGCTAATAATTTCTAAATCCTTATTTTTTTGTATTTTTTAAAGACTCATATGCTGAATGGGAAAAATATCTTTTATTAACTATGTCTATTTTTACCATAAGGGTTAAAAATAAATCTTTCACGCCGAATTCCATTCATATTTTGTTGGCTTCTTGTAGTAGCTATAATTTATAATTAGACTACATGTTAGTAACTCCCATTCTTAGTTAACCAAGAAGAAACAATATTTAATTTAAAAATACCATGAAACCACAAATGTTAACTTCATTTTCCTGGGTTGTCTCTTTTTCCTCAAGTTTTGTTTTCCACTGAATTTTAGGCTTCATACTGTAACCCTTCTTACGTCTTAGAATGTTTAATTTTATTTATTATTATGATACAATTATATGTTTCTTTATTCACTCCAAGGCATAAAATATATGTCCTTTATAGGTGTAAATTTCACTCATTTTCAATGGTTTATATATAATTCCTCTTGGAAGGCTCTTGCCTTCCTTTGACAATGTCATATGTTGAGGAATTTTAGCTCACTAGCTAACTCTTTTGGGCCTCCTCTAATGAGCCTATAAAACCACAAGGTTGTTTCATGCTTTACCCCTCTCACCTCTCTGCTAACCCTTTTCTCTTGTTGACATAATCTATATCTAGGGAAAGGAAATTTGGCCAGGCAATTGCTTCTACCCATAATCCTTCTTGAGCCTTTCCTAATTGTCTTATAATTATCTGGGACATGAAATTCTCGTTAGGACCATTATCCACTGTAATACACATGGTTGACCATATGATATTTTTATAAATTTAATATGAAGTAAAAAAACATTTATGTACACCATATGTTCATACTTGACCCTCAACATCGGTCCCATAGCCCATGAAAAGTAATTTTGTCAAGAGAAATATAAAATATTTACATGTTACTAGGGGTATTACAAAAATTATATTACTTAGTAGGGATACTAAAATATTTTATTTAATACTAAGATATATATATATATATATCAATTAAACACAAAATGAATTACACATCTCCCTTATATTAAAACGTAAAAGGAAATTGTACATTGAATTAGCAAATATTTGCTTCCAATTACTTTATATACGGTTGATGTGAGATGAAGATGGAAATTGTAAATTTTTATTTATGGTCAACAGTGATTTTTTTTTATACTTGCTATTTTTTAGTTATTAATGTAAGTAATGTTTAATATTTTTTAAATATAAGAACATGGGAAATTTTAGGGCCAAAATTTCGCAAATAGACTATTTTTTGGACGTTTTTTGAAAAAAACAAATTCATCAATTTAGTTAAAAATTCACCTATTTTTTTACATATATATCATTAAATGGATGATATTCGCCAAAAATTTAATAGTAAATTACACGTTTTTTATTTAATATCCACCTACATTCTATATGCATGAATTTTTAAACTAGAATAGTAACCTACAATACTATATATAGGAAAAATATTAAATCTTTAAAAAATACCTTTTATAAGAAGAGTATCTTCCTCATGACATATTTTATTATTTTTAAAGGGCTTTTTTGTCAGGCAAAATATTTTCGTTAATTATTCAAAAGAGTACGAAAACTATCCATGAAGTCCATTTCTCACCCAACTTCACTTCGACTAGATTTGTTAGCTAGGAGAGTGGTACAAAAATTTAGAAGGAAGTGCCATTATTTACATCATCCATAGGCACAAAAAAGAAATATTGCCCAGAATACATGAAGAAATAGAAAGAAAAAAACAACAACAGACAACATAAGTCAAGGATGAAGATTTGGTGTTTGAGAAACACTCGGGGCCGTAGCAAGGCCATGCTTCCTATGAGCATGAAATTCGATGTGAGAAAGGTGTGCCTCCATTTCTTCCAATCATTCACAATTTTGACAATGATGTTAGATATTAAATAACAAAGCAATGGAACGTATAAAATATTACAAAAAAAAAAAAACAAAAACATAAAAACAAGATAGACACATATATAGGTGGTTAACGTAATTTGAGTTATGTCCTTGGAGAAATAACCAGTACTTCCTTTTTTATTAATTCTCCTTAATAATTAAAAATTTTAGGGTTGGTTAGCTAACTCTTTCACATTTCATATCCTTCCATTCCCTATTTATTATCCATGATTCTCACTCTTCTCTATAGAATTTGTATTGATGATAACTCTTGTTATAAAATTGAAAAATTGATGAAAAATGGCTATTGTGGAACTAATTCCAAATACTCAAAATACTCAAAAATAGTTGTTGCCAATCAAAAGAGAAATCTATCCAAAAAACCCCAAAAAACATTAAAAAATAGACTGAAAATGAAAAGTGTTGATGTTGCATCAACATCTATTTTTTACAGGGGAGCGGGTGGGGAAGGGTAAATTTTAAATTTTTTTTTAAAATGGCAGTAAAAGGCAACAAAAACCATTTTTTTGTGCAAAAAACACCTTGAAACGAAAGGTGTTGATGCTTGTATAACGTTTTTTTTGGGGGTAAATTTTCAACATTTTTTAGGAATGGCATTAAAGATAAAATATTATGACTATGAGAAACCTTAAAATTCCAACAATTTTCAGGCATGACATTAAAGATACAATATGATGTCTATGAAAATATTTAAAATTCCAAAAATATCGAGCCATGACGTTAAAGATTGTTGACACCTAATCATAGGGATTGGGTGAACAACTGTAAATAAGTGTAAATAAATAATAGAGGAAATGGAGAGTCATCAGGAGATGAAACTGAACATTCTCTCCCTTGTATATAATAATAGACATCCTAAATGAGAATAATATATTCTCATTTGAGGAGTTACCTCCTGCACTGACATGGTATTAAAGCCAACTCTATCTTTGGCATTACAGTTTGCCCTTGTAACTCCCTCATGGCCTATGTTCTGCCTATTATGTAGAACTGACACCTTTGTCATGCTCCAGAGGCCTAAATAGTGCATTGTCATATGCGTTCCTATTCCTGACATGGTATCGTCTCCCACGCTCCTCCATTTTCATGCTCTGTCGTGTTTTTTCTCACCTCCCACTTCCAAATCCCAATAAATGCAATCTGAATATTGCATTCGTGTGGTCTATAAGAGCTACTCCTCAAAGTGCTACTCTCCCATACCTCACCCAACTGCATATTCCGTTGATGAAAAAATATAGTTATGCTTTGAAATTCTAATATTTCATGCTTTGATTGACATTGAAATACCTCAATGGAGCCCTCTGGTGTAGCAGAACTGTGATGGAGCCCTTTGGCATTGGTGGAGAGATTACTTTCTTGAAGGTTATCACTTGAGATTTGGCATTACACGACTGTGGTTACATGTTGAGACCAATGAGTTCGTGACCTTATATTGAAGGTAATTTTTTGCAAACATAGAGGTGGACTTTTAAATCTTCTACATGGAATATTGCTTCCTGTATTCATAAACATTGCTCCATATTACTCTATATTACACTGACCTCTATATGTTGTTCCATATATATATAAAGCTAGTATATATAAGCATTGTTTTCATATATAATGTTGTTCCATATATATAACATGTTGTCTCCCAATTTATAAGCATTGTTTTCATATATAATGTTGTCTCCCCATATATAACATGTTGTCTCCCAACATATATACATTGTTCCATATATGAAATACACTGAGCTTCCAATGTTTAGGTGCTAGCATTTACATACATGAGGGAGCAGCGCATGTCCCATTTATGACCCAGTAACTTTCCTTATTCTAACCCAAACAAAGATTTCTTGGGGTTTAAAGAAATTCCAAATTTCCTACATTTAATAAAAACCTGCCTTAGATGATGTAAATGTTGGCTATTAGATTTTGAAAATACGGTAATGTCATCTAGGTATATCACAAGGAAGTCATGAATTTCTTTGGTAAAGGCTATATCCATAGCCCTTTGGAAAGTGGATCCTGCATTCATTAGTCCAAAAGGCATTTTCACATACATGAATGTGCCCCATGGAGTTTCAGGATGAACTAAGATCTGATTGTAACTAGAAAACCCATCCAACAATGAGATTCTGGTTGATCCAACTACCCTTTGCAAAATATGATCTGGGGAGAGGGTAATTTTCTTAAGTGATAATTTGTTGAGGTTCCTAAGGTCCACACAGAGTTTGATTTCGCTAGTTTTCCTCCTAGTTGGCACCAAGTTCGAAACCTAATCATAAAATCTGATTGGTGCAATTATCTTAGCATCCTACATTCTCTGGATTTCCTTTTCAATTGAAGGTAATAGAACAGGATTAATCCTTCTAATTTTTTGTCTGAAAGGTTTCGATTTTCTTTTATAGGTATTGTGTGTTGTATGATGCTGGTGTCATAGGACTTGAGGTCCTCATAACTTCAAGCAAAGACATCCTGAAATTCTTTTAGTAACTCAATGTATTTTACTCTTTTAGTGGGGGGTAATGATTTAGAAAGTTTGATCAATTTTGGATTTTCTTCAGTGCCTATATTACACTACTCTATATCATATTTTAAAGGTTCCATTTTAGGCTTTCTAGGAACATCATTTGAATCAAACAAGTCTTCCAAAGGGGTTAATCCCTTAGGTAAGAAATTGTCTTTGAGATTGATTACTTCAGTGTCTTCATTAATTATTTCATCAATCTCAACTTGCTCTAGGTTTTCTACATTTGATTTTGTAAATTTAGTGGGATGAAATCTATCTATCTCTTCACCTTCTATCTCATTTATTTCTATTTTTTTTTTAATGTTAGAACCTATTGATGTGTCAGTATCTATATTTCCATTTACAAATTATTCTTCGAAGATTAAAAAGTTGTTTATTTGTTTGTCATCAACGAATATTTGCGAGTTCTTCAAATTATCTGGAATTGCAGGCATGTGTCTAACTTCATCAATGCACTGATGGTTAGGTTGAAAGGGTAACTTGCAGGTGGTGGCAAACATAGCTAAACTATGAGCCTGCATATTATGTTTTCTAGGAATTACAACAACCTTGGTTTCTAAGAAATTGTTTAGTATTTCTATAGTGGTTCCTCTGTAACAACTTAATATAGGGTCTTTAGTCATATATACAACATTAATTTGTCTTATAACTAGTTCAGAGTCTCCCATGACAAAAACTCTTATAGCTCCTAGGTTCCTAACTAATTTAAGACCTAAAATTAGTGCTTCATACTCGACCATATTGTTAGTACATTTAAAATTTAGTCTGTATGCATGGCCTTATGAGTGATCATTCTCCAGATTGTATATCCAAACTCCTGCTCCTACTCCAAAATTATTGACTGACCCATCAAACTCAAGATGCCACAATATCTCATGTTCATAATTCACATCATCTGTTTCCATAAACTTTTCCTCATTTTGACTACTTTGCTTAGTGGAATGTTCTAAAGTTTGGATAGTTTCCTCTTATTTTGAAACTACAATTTCTTTTGGTTCAGTATCAACACTGTCTAAAAGAGTTTCTTGTGTTTGATTAGCATTATACAAGATAAAATAATCAATGTCTGAATGTATAGAGTAGATAGGAAAGTTTTGAGGCTGATCTTGGCTACTTACCATGTATTTCATTAAAGTTTCTCGGTACAGCTTCTTGGGTTGTCCAAAAATTGAAATTGTTGCATATGACATATCAAGCTGTAAAGATCCCTAAAGTTTGGCTCCCCATGATCTGGATAACAACATGCCATACTTCGGTGGGATGTCAGCAACCACAATATCCATAAGGATGCTCTTGGCAAGATATTGAACTAAGATAACACACAGGTCTTTAATCAACCCCAGACACTTTACTTGACTTGAGTCAAATGAAAATAAGTCCTTGTAAGGCCTTGTAATATCCAGGTTCAATTTCTCCATTACTGATTTTGGCATTAAGTTGTGGGAGGCCCCAGAATCCAACATTGCATTATGAAGAATTTTGCCTTGGATGCTAAGGCTAATGTAGAAAGGTGGTATTCCTCCTTCTAGTGGTTTGCCATTAACATCTGGACCAAATATAAGTTCTGGTTGGTCATCGAACAAGTTAACATAATTCTCATTTTTACCAATGTTCAGGGTTTGGTTTATCTGTGTTTTGTAGGTTTCATTCTTTATTAACTCTGTTAAAGGGACTGAAATATTTAATTTAGCTACCTCTGCTCCTCGAATGAATGGAAAAGGGGCTTTTTCTGTTTGAGGGTTTTGAGTTCTCATAGTAGGGATTTGAGTGGGATGGTCTTCTCTTCCTTTATTAGGGACCTCTTTTTGTGAATTTTCCAATCTAGTGTTTTGAGGTGTATCCACTAGTTTTTTAGGGGGAATTGAAGTAGAGGGTTGATCATTAGAAGGTTGATTAGGGGTTATATCTACAATGGTGGGGCCAGAAGGATTTTGGTTTTGTCTGGGGAGAATCTGGAGGATTTTAGAAACCAAGGCTTCTTTGATTTTCTTGGGATGATTTAGCACTGTTTTCTTGGTCTGGTCAGGGATATCAGAATTATTTTTAATTCTTAGGTTATACTCCTTATGTACTCAAAGATGGCAAAATCATAACCTTGTTTATAATCAAATGATTCTCAGACTAGATTTGCAATTGCTGCAGCATATGCAATTCCTAATCATCTTGGGTTAGAAAAACAACACCTTCATCATCTAATCCCATCAGGTTAATCTGTGTGTCTTGCTCTAGGTCTTCGGGATGGGATGCTTCTACATAATTTTCTTGGAAAGGAGGCCTAATGTTCTGACCAGGTCCATTTTCCCCAATGTTTTGGTTTTGGTTTTGGTTTTTCCTAAAGTTCGGGTTTCTAACTGGAGGTGTCTGTTGATTATCCCACTAGGTTTCCTCTCTATATTCTCTATTCTATCCATTAAATTTTCCATGCCTTTCGCTAAGCTATCTATCTTAATGTCAGAGGGTGAAGGCTCATCTTTAGCTGTTCCTCTTCTTTCATTCCTAACTCTAGCTCTTTTAGCTAATAAATTAGCCTTTACACTTATAACTAAACTTTGCATATCTTCTGGGGTTGGGGGGTTTCTTTCCCTGAGCTAGAATGCCATGTCTGTGTCAAAACCATCAGGGAAATTTATTAATGCTAAGTCAGGTGGGGTTCTAAGATTAACTGGAATTGCATTGCATATATTGTTAAATCTGGTGTAGTAATCTTAAGCAGTTTCATTGGGTCCTCTCCTAATATTTTCATATTCTAAAAGGATCTGTAGAGGATTCTTTTTCTTTTCCCATCTATTCAAAAATTGCTGCTAAAATACTTCTAAACTATCAATACTATTATCAAGTAGTGATCTAAACCATTTCCTAACATCACCAACTAAAGTCTAAGAAAATAATCTCATTTGGACATCCACAATATCAATTTCATGAAGTTCAAAGTATTCTGTCATCTTATTAACATGGTGTTGTGCAGTGTAGTGTCATATGCCATCAAATTGGACGATTTTACTCTGGTAGTCTATTGGCATGGCACCAAGTAGAGCATATCTATTTGCCATGGCTATAAGCTAGGAAGGGCTAAGATGTGGGGTTGAGGCACTGGAAGATGATACAGTAGTGGAGGATGAACTAGGACTGGTGAGTGGTAAATGAGTAGTGCTAGGTTGGTAAGGGAGTGAAGGTATGAATGGAGGTGGGGAATGTACTTCAAAGTTGAAGGGAATAATGATCAAATAAGAGTAGTGGGCAATTGTTCAGAAAGCTCAAGGATCTTGGTGATACTAAGGGATGATTGTGGTGAATTTGTTGGCTTTTTGGACTTCAAGGTATGCAATAAACTCAGGATCTAGGACAGTGTCACAAATTTCACTTTCATACTTTGATTTAAATAGTGACAAATATAATTTCTCATCAAAGGGAAGATCTTCTAAAAACAACCATTCCTGAGGGCATGAATTAGCTTTAACTAAGGGTGTGTGACTAGCTGAACTTTCTTCTGTTTTGGATTTTCTTGAAATCAGGTTGGGATTATCAAATATTGGGGGAGGGTTTGGATCTAGGTTAGCCCTAGTATAATGAGTTCTCCTCAAAGCTAGAATTTCAAAAAAAATTGATTGTTTTCTTTTTTAGATAGAGGAGGAATGACCTATTATAGAGTTTTGTGAACCCAACGTTTCGGACTGCCAAGTGAGTCCATCATCAGTGGATGCGACAATAGATATTCTTAAAACCTTAATGATGTATCCATGAGCTATGTTTAGGGTATATATATAGGTTATTAAGGAATGATGTGAGAAATTAGGTCGACCATTATTTATTTATTTATTTATTTATTTTTTATAATATCATATATTATTATTAATTTATTAATTTAATTTATTATTTTTAATTTATTATTTAATTAATTGATTGATTTATTTATTGTGTTTGATTAGCTAATTATTAATTTTTTTTTTTTTGTAAATCAGTGTATTATATTAGATCAAAATACATATATTACAAAAAGTTTTCCCAAGAAGACAAAAGACCACCCTCCTACTAAGCGCTTGGTCAAAAAACGACCACAGAACCCCGGGGCACACCACGCAGGGTGGCAGAGGGTTGGGGTTCACCAAAATTAACAATGTTTCGACTAGGCTTCATACAGATCTGAGGGCCACTGTAGTTGTGCCCAGAGAAAAATTGGCAGATCCACCACCAAACATTAAGAAAAATAGCCCGTAACCAGACATAACAGACAAGTAAGACTTAAAACATGTCCAGAACAATGTAATTCTTGGAGGTATCTGGCCCAGATGACGCCTTAGCCTTGCCCGCCTGAGATGGCAAAGGAAGAGTGCTCTGGTGGTCGCCTGTGTGCCCCTCTGTCTTTTCCCCAGCATTCCTGGCATCTTGATTAATAGTGCACTACAAAAGACTGATGAGGACAGTGAGCTTTTTTGAAACAGTGTCAAATTGTTGTTCTAGACTGCTTATCTTGAATTCCAAACTCTCCAAAATTTCCATATGCTCCTCTGTTGTAACTACAATTGTTTTTTGAGCTTGCCGCACTTGGTCGGCGTAATCCCCTTGCATGCTAATGGCCTTAGCCAACATAGTTTTCATCCTCCACATCTCGGCTTGCGTCTGCACATATTGAGTAGCTCGCGTAGTGACTGTGCCAGGATCTTGCACACAGTCCATATCCTTCTCCACCTTCTGAGCTTCCAGATTCTTCTCCTCTTCAGTCACGATGGCCTCCAGCTCCTCAATTTTCCGCTTTTCTTTTTGTGAGGTGCGAGTCTCATAAGCTTCCCTGGCTCTTTTCAAGTCTCGGTTAGCCGAAGCATTTCGGCTCCCCTCACTCGCCATTGTCTTAACTGCACCCGACTGGTCACTCTGCGCACTGAGGATTAGGGACAAGGTTTTACACTTGCAGCTCGAAGAAACAATGGCCTTTCTTTTGCCAGGGCCTACGATTAAATAGATGAAATTGGGAGAGTAACCGGGCATTTTCCATCCTATCCCCTATTGCTTGCATGTCTTTTCATCATTATTTTTGGTTGATGGCTTGTGTTTTTGGTGATGATCCGATGTCCTGCTCTTGTGGTCACCTTTCTTGCTCTTCTCCGTAGCGTTCTAGGTGTCCCATCTCCGGTATGGGCATCAGCGGCGCTCATTTTTTGTGATCATAGTTCTCATGGGTCTTACCTCCTCTTTCTTAAGCATTGAATGCTCCTATCTAGTCTCTTTTTCGATCTCTTGTGAGCCCTTAATTCTCCCCGCAGTATGCATGATTATTATCATCATTTTGTTATGCCTGCAGAGATCACCGCCTTTTCAATCCTACCTTTCATTCATCAAATCCTGGCTCGAGAGTAGGGTGCATTTATTTTTTAATTCCGGGAAGATGACATCCTGCCAATAGCTGTCCAAAATGTTGGTGGGGTTCTCTATCCCAATGTTTGCTAGATGGTCCGCCACTACATTGGCCTTGCGGCGAATAGCCTGAAACACTAAACCTTTCAGCCACCCCAAGTGTTTAGCTATGTTTTCTGTCACTTTCACCAGTCGCTAGTGCTGTGTGACCTTACTTGTTTTGGCTCCCGCATACATCCTTCTGGCTACTGTAATTGCGAGCTAGGAATCCCCCTCCACTACTGTAGCTCCCACCTGTAAATTTCTCAGAATTCTGAGACCCTGTTCCATTGTCGTGAACTCCATCTCATTGTTCATTCCTTCCGCTAAGGCTCTGCTGTAGATGTGCATAATTTCCCCTTCGCTATTCCTTATAATGCCACCAATGCCAGCCAGTCCTGGATTACCTCTCGATGCGCCATCGAAATTTAGCTTGAGGAAGCCTGAAGGTGGCCGCTTCCAGATGCTTAGTGAGGTTCTGAGGTCCTGTTGGCGATTCACTGCAACCACATCTGCTCCATTATCCAGGTTAAAGGATTTCAATATTTGTAAGTCTCTATTGCAAGCTTTACTATCTTGCTCTGTTTTGCTTTTGACAAGAACCAACTGCCTTATATTTTGTTTGATAATATCTATAGAGTGATTTATGTCCTTGGTTTCGTTTAAGAATACTCTTCTGTTCCGTTCTTTCTAGATTGTCCATGTAATAAACCCTGGTATTATTTTCCAAATTATATTTACCCTTTGATTACTGGAGAAATTGCCTCTCCAATTCTCGATGGACTCCTGGATGGACTCTTTGGTTCTATCCTTTTGCTACAAAGTGTTTTCCACCCAATTCCATAGTATGTTTTCCGTTTCGCACGTATTGAAGGATTGTTCATAGCTTCCTCTTCCTTGTTGCATAAGGGACACCTTGAAGGGCCCCAAAAACCTTTCTTGTGGAGATTTTCCCAAGTCAAAGTTTTTCTGTGCATTAGGAGCCAGAGCATGGTTCTAATTTTGGCCAGAACTAAGAATCCCAAACCTTGCTACTCCATGGAACCTTTTCAACCTGCTCTGAGTTTTCGATATAGTTTCTGGCTTCTTTGAGCGTGAAATTGCCCCCGCCTTGCTTTCCCCATCTTAGTTGGTCGCTGTCACCTGCCTTCCTTATTCTTCTTTTATTCAGTATAGTTTTCAGGTTCCTGACATTGTTGTTTACCTCAGTTGTGCTCTCTATTTTGCTGATTGCCCAATTTCTCCATTCTGAGTCCCTGTTATTAGGAGTCCAATAGTGATGGACCATTTTTTTCCCACGCTCTTGATAGTTTCTTTGCAGTTCTGCAAACTTTGGCCTTTCTAACTTAGGGAGTTGTTGCCAAGAATCCTCCGAGAAGAAGGCCGTTTCCCCGTTGCGGATTTCCCAGAAGTTGTTCTCCTATATAATTTCTCGATTTCTCCTTTTTAGGTTCCAGACTGGGGACCCTTCTGAATTCTCTTGCATTCTGATTAAATCTTGGATACTGTGTGTTGGAGCATATTTCTCCCTCCATTGTCTAGCCCAAGGAAGATTAGGTTCTTTCGGCCATTTCCACCAAAGTTTGGCCACACAGGCTCTATTGATAGTGAATGGGTCAAGCAGGTTTAACCCTCCTAGATTCTTAGGTTTGCATAATTTATTCCATGCCACTAGAGCCCATTTTCTCTTCTCTGCATTTCCTATCCATAAGAAAGTTCTCTGTATTACTCTCATTTGCTGAAGGACTCCTTTGGGAGCTAGGATTATGGAGAGCATATATTGTGGAATAACTTGCAGAACCGCTTTGGTTAGAACTAGCCTCCCTACAAAATTGAGGGCCCTATGGGTCCAATGATGACATCTCTTCTCCAGGTTAGCTATGATCTTCTCCTAATGAGTTTTTTGCCAAGGTTTATCTGTTAAAGGAGCTCCTAGGTACCTCAAGGGCATACTGCCTCTCCAGAAGCCTAGAATGCTTGAGAGATTCTTCTGCACAGCTAAATGCATATTGAAAAAGAATATAGTGGATTTAGATAGATTTATTTCCATACCTGAGGCTTCGCTGAAAAGATTCAGGATCCTTTTATAGCCCTGGGCTTCTTTGACTGTTAGAGACCCATGTAACATTGTATCATCAACAAATCGCTGATGAGTGGTTGCTGGAATGGAGGGCAGGGGTTGCAGTCCTTTGATCTTTCCTTCCTCTTTAGCACTTTGAATGAGTCTGCTTAAACCTTCCATCAAGATAACAAAAAGGAAAGGAGATAGTGGGTCTCCTTGTCTGAGTCCTCGTGATGGGGAGAATTGGTCGGTAGGGGAACCATTTACCAATATAGAAAATCTGGTAGATTTGATTAGGGCTAAAATCCATTTTATCCATTTATTAGCGAACCTGAAAGCTCTTAAGATAGCTTCTAGGTAATTCCAGTTGACTTTATCATAAGCCTTTGATAAATCAAGTTGCATCATCATGCCTGCTACTTTCCTGGAGTGAAGTGTATGAATCATTTCCTTTGTAAGAAGGATGTTGTCCAGAATTTGTCTTCCCTCCACATATCCCAATTTTTCCTCTAAAATGAGGCCCAGGAGAATAGGTTTCAGTCTATTTGCTATGACTTTAGAGATGATCTTGTAAATAACATTGCACAAAGCAATAGGTCAGAATTTTGCAAGGGTGTTGGCTTCCTCTTCTTTTGGAATTAGGGCTATGAAAGTAGAATTTATTTGAGAATTGAGGTAGAACGCCGAGAATCCTCCACTACTTCCCAGACCTCATTTTTTACAATTTCCCAGCAAGCCTTGTAAAAATTGATGGTGAAGCCATCAGGCCCAGGCGCTTTGTCATTTGGCATATCCTTCACCACTTCCTCCACTTCTTCTAAGGAGATTTCTCTAGTTAATGCAAGGTTTTTCTCATTAGAGATTAACTTGGGAATATATTTGATGAGTTCAGCAATTGCTTCTGTTCTGTCTACCGCTGGTTCCTGAGCTATGCTGTTGAAATGTGCAGTAAGAAGGGTAGAAGTTACTTGATGATTCTCAATAGTGTCCCCTTGTTCGCTTTTGAGACTGAGGATTTTATTGACACCCCTGTAGTCTAGCGCTGATCTATGAAAGAACTTGGTGTTATGTTCCCCTTCCTTGAGCCCTTGGATTCAGGACTTTTGCTTCCAAAGGATCTCTTCCTGCTGGCAACGGAGCTGCCATTTTTGCATTAATATTTTTTCTTTGTTTTCATTTTCTGGGTCGCTATCTCCAATAATCCAATCTTTGTGAATTTGCTCTAGTTGGCTTTTTCTTTGAATATGTTCCCAAATACTTTTTTATTCCATGTTTTGATTTTATTTTTGATGTGTCTCAATTTACTTTGAAGTTTGAACATTTTGGTTCCTCTGATATCCAATGGTTCATGCCACCACTTCTCAACAAGTTGAGTGAAGTCTGGATGATTGAGCCAAAATTTATCTAACCTAAATGGTTAATTTCTAGGAGTGCCCTGTATAGTAGCCATCAGAGAGATGGGCCAATGATCCGACCCTCCACTAGGTAGAATGTCTGATTCTACTATTACTCCCTCCAACAACAAACTTTTAGATATTAGAAATCTATCAATACGGGAGGTGATTTGTCTCTCACCTCCCCTTCTGTTGTTCCAAGTGTAGGCCCCACTCTTGTGGTGGATATCCACTAATTTAGCTATGTTGATAAAATCTAAGAATGCTTCAGAATCTTTGTTGAGTTTCCTGATTCCTCCCTTCTCTGATAGTGTCATTATCATATTGAAATCCCCCCTATGATTGCTTTCGCTCTGGGATATCTGAGCTTCAGATTCAATAAAGTTCTTAGAAAAATGTATTTCTCTTCTAACTTTTGAGGCCCGTAAACATTGGTACTATTATAGACATTTTTGGGCACTTCAACCCCAATCAAAAATGTCCATAAACTGAGGGCTCTTAAGTCCCTAAAAGGGTTGCTTCACTGCCTAGAGGAACAAGGTCAACTGATTACATCATCTGCCAGAAGTTCTCCACTGAAAACTGCTCATAAATGGTCAAAATTGGACCATACTGAAAGCTCCATTGAGAGGGTGCGATGCATATCACCTTCCCAATTTACAGGGTGTGATGCATACTGTTTTGCTCCTTTGTAGGGTGCGATGGTCGAGAATGGAAAAATGGCAGGGACCAAAATGCGAGGTGGAAGATCATGGAATCTTCCAGAAGCTTCCCCTCTGACACTTGCCACTCCATTTTCAACCAGGGATGAGTAAGAGATCTTCATTCTCCAAGTGGAAGCAGAACATCAGAGAGAAGACCTATCAGATCAAAAGTGACTCACTCTCTGTAATCATCTATAATATGGATTCTCTTCACAGAGACCAAGGCTGAATTTTGTAACTTATAGAGAAGGTTGTTGGATTTTGGTGTACATTCACAGTGTTGGTCATTGTGCTTTGTTGAGGTGAAGAAGGGTCTTAGCTGAGGATCATGATGGTCAGAGCTGCTCATGGTTGTATCCTCTTCCCACTTTTATCTGAATAAAGCTATCTTGATTCATCCATATTCTGGTTACTTGTTATATATGCTTGTATAGGTTATTACATCTGATCTAATTATTTATGAATTTAGATCTTGTTCTTGCATAGTAGTATGTGCTGTGATTCTACAGGTCCTTTTGAAGTTGAGCAGACAAAGAGCGAGCGGCAAAACTCTATCAAGAAGGAGAGGGAATCGAGCACAAGACTCAGGTTGGCCCTCTTGGTTCTCCTCTCATCTATTTTCATAAAAGCAATCAATAGTAGACTTTGATTGTTTGTTTCTAAGATAGCCACCCATATTAGTGGGAATAGCAGCATCCGTGTGGACACTATTCCCGTATAAAAAATGGCAACTCCGCTAGGGAGCGACTATATTACTTGTTAGCCTATCTATCCTTGTTTCTTTTATAAACATACAGACGGAGCTTGAAGTCAAGCCAGCTAGCCTTCGAACTGCATTTGTCATACAAATGCAAAGTAGATCAATGCTACTTCAGTCAATCTCTAGGTTTTTGTTTATAAATTAAACAATAGTTCTACAAGCAATCTAATTGCCCTGAGTGGTGGCTTTAGTAACCTCTTAAATCACCCCTGTGTTTTTTACATACATAGATCTGTACTTATTCAGCTTAAACACCTAAACTAAACTACAAACTGTGAGTGAAATCTCGTTCAAAGTCTCGCACTGTAGCCATCGCACCCTGCCTTGAAGGCAGCCTATATGCATCGCACTTCCCGAATGGAGTAGGTGCGTTGCATACTGAGTTCACTGTGTAACAGGTGTGATGGTCAGGGAGGACTGATTTTACCCTCCGACTGTGGATTTTTCTCACTTTCAGTCTTATTCAATAGTTTTTGATGTCTGTAATCAGTGTGCTTCTATGAATACCCCCTTTTCTAGCATTATTCTGCCTCCTTAGTGCAAATAACTCTGAACGTTTTTTATGTATTGTGCGTCGTTTTAGTTCTCTTTTGCAAAAAGTAACATAGTCGAATTGTCGTCTCAGGATCTGAAAGTGTTGTAGCTGTCATTTTCAGTTTTAGAAAACAATCCCATTGTTTTAGATAGTTGATTATACAGTTAATATTGCATAAGATTTGATTTACTAGTTTTAAAGTGTCGAAAAGCAATTTCCATTTTAAAATCGCAAAGTGTCTCTCTTGCTTTCACTTTGTTTTGAAAAGAATTTTGTTGAGTACAGTCGCTTTAAAATTAATTCAGTTTTTCACATAGATTTCTTAGCATCATTTACACATTAAGAGAGCTGAAAACCAATACATGCATGTGCATTTGCATCTTGAATGCTTGGCTTGATTTAGGATTGTGCATATTAGCATGTGCTCTATGCTCTATGAAGAAAAGATGCTTGACTTTCTTCCCCTTAGTAGCTAGGATTTTCATTGCTGAAAGAATATAAAATGTCTGTTTATCATCTTAGACTGCATTTAGGAATTATACATACATCATGTGGTGAACCTGAAAGGCAAACTATTAAGTAAGATCAACTTAAAATAAATCTCAATGAATCTTACAACGCTTTGGAACTTAACACAACATCTAGAGGTCTAGGCTAGAGACGTATTCCAGCATCATAAAGCCTGGTAACTATTGCTTTCAATGCTGGTTGGGTGATTCCTCCACTCTGAGACGATAAGTGCCAGTACGGACTTGTGCTCCCACGTACCGTCGCGTATATATTGGGAGACCACTATAGGCCGCATCCTTTATCCTTAGGAAGTCGTGTTTGCCGCCCTATCAATCATAATGCACCGAACACAACATTCGGGAAGACTAACTGCCGTACTGTAAAATGTATTCTGCAGTTTTATGATTGGTTTGGTAATCCTCTCTGCCTAGATCTCCAGAGAAGTTCATTTTGCTCCTTTTCAGACTCCTTAAAGGAAAAGGTCCTCTGAGTGCTTGTCATTTCAAGCTCAATAAAAATTGAAGGCGACTAGAGTCATCTTTTGTTTTTTCTCGACTCTTTAAAATTGAAAAAGGAAGTTGTGTCAAAGCGTCTAAAATTTATTTAATTCAAAAAACATTTTTCCCTTTTATTTTGAGTTGATCAAGTAATCCGCAATCGTGGAAGAAAGTCAATCAAAACCTCGTCGTTCACGGAGACTTACGAGTCAACCATCGTTGACTCCAGAAGCGAAGCCATTCCAGACAAAGCGAACTTGTTTAACTGGATCAAAGTCCCCTAGGTTGGTTGGGGCAAGCACTCCAACATCCTCAGAGACTCCGGTTACTCCGAACATTTCTGGAATCCCTGCCTCTATAGAAGAAATTTCGTAATAGCAATAGGACATTACAACTGATCCTAGTGTGACAGTTAACACTTCTATTCCTGAACCGGTTCCGTCTACAGCTGATTCAGAAGGTGTTACTCCCCAACCATCTACTGCTGCAGAGCTTACATCTTCTTCAGCACCAGAAATATTTTATGAACCTGACGGTCTGCCTCTTCCTCCTGGATTGACTGCCATAGAAGATATTGTGGAAGATCCTCCATCTAGCACTCCAATGCAACTTGGAGCTGGGATCGCCTTATATCCTTCTTCATCAAAGAATATTCACTCGCCCTCAGAAGTTCTTGAAGAATCGCAGAGGAATATTTTAGATAGAATTAATATGTCTAAACAACCATGAACATCAAGGACTGTGTCACTCGACAGAGCAAAAGCGGAAGCCCCTTCTACTATTTCGACAATGTTCACCGACGTGCCATTTGTCCCAACCAGTTTTCAATCACTGGATGGAGTCCAACCCGGGACTATTTCGATAGTATGGATTGTTCCCATTTGTTTGTCCGGAATTATATTTGGAATCTCTTATGTTGAGTCTCAACAAATTGATCAGTCACAAGGTCAATTTGGGCAAACTGGTCCCCAAAGGCAAATTATTCCTTTGAGCACTGGATTACCATCGTATGGAGGGCCATATACCATTTCATTGTCTTCCCCAGAAGGATTACCATGCGTGAGTTCGCAAAACAATTTGGGTTATGCTGGAATCACAACTAGCGGTTCGGTACCAGTCCTGTCTCAACAACCAAGAGTTGTATGCTCGATACAACAAAGTTCACATATGGCAAACATTCCCACTACGCCGGCTATTGTAGCTGTATTGCAAGTACAAGCGTCACCAATTGTATGCCAACCTCAAGTTTCGCAGGTTGTGATACAACAATCTCTTGTACCTCCGACACAACCACAATCACCCAGTAGTGGAATGGCACAGGTTCAAATGGGGAACACCAACCCCCATCTTGGTCAAACAGTCAGTGCTGGACAACAGTCCATGGCTTCACAACCATGGCTAGTGCAATACCAACAACCGCAATTCCAGCAAGCTTACCAAGGATATGAGCAACAAGTCTTTGCGAGTAATGGGCAGCAGTATCAACCATATCATAATGGTTATACCCTTACCAAAGTTAGCAACATCAAATGCATTATGCTGGTATGCAAAGACCGACTGCTCAAATGATTCCATCTTATCCTGGGTATGCTCAACCAAGCCTAAGTCAATAGTTTCCCTTCGTGGCAACTCTAGAGTTACTAGATCTAAGTCGACTAACAAACGATCCAATTGCCTACGCCCCTTGGTGGCTGGCGATCCCGCATAAACTTCCGTCGGATATTCCTAAATTTAATGGAAATCCGGGTGAAGACCCATTGAATCATGTGATGACCTTTCATATATAGTGTTTTTCAAACACTCTCAATGATGATTCGATTTGGCTTTGCCTCTTTCAGCGCACATTAGCTGGTCTAGCAGCAAAGTGGTATATCGAACTATCTAGAGCTTCATTTGATAACTTCAGTACCCTAGCCACAACCTTTTTAACCCATTTTCAATTACCTATCAGGTACGAAATAGGAACTGAGCTACTCACCAATTTCAAAAAAACAACAGCCACTCACATATCCGATCATATTCCTGAGTGGCGGCGTCGTCGTAGAATGGTGAAAACATATGTTCCTGATCAGCTATTGGTTGAATGGTTTATTAAGTCACTGTTACCCGCTACTACAGAAGATGTGGCAAAGGGCGGAGTCATCACTGAAGAGCAAGTTATTGCTTGTGCACAATATCTAGACTTGATCTATACTCAGTCTGGCACGCTCTACGATAAAATCCCTGACGCTTCTAGACTAGAATTCCCCGTCCCTCCACCTCCTAAATCAAACAAAGACTCTCATGCCGGCGATGGTGTGATAGGCATGACAAGCACTAAAACCACAAAGGACACATCCAAAAAGGCCCGCACGGTTTCGAGTCAAGATGAAAATGAGGAACTTCTAGCCTCGGAAGTAAATGTTGTGTCAACAAACAAAGGCAAAGAAACCAAGCAACCGGGAGGCAAGAAGAAAAAACAAGGGAAGAAGAAAAACCAGGGAGACTCATATCCTAGGAAATATTCTGCGAACCCTTCTGGGAATGCGAAACCCAAATATCCATGTAGTATATGTGACGAGGATCATTGGACCAAGGAGTGTCCATATAAAGAAGAACTTAGAAAATTCTTCAAAAGTTCAAAAACCTCGGCTATACTGACGGATCCGTTTCCAGACCTAGGAACGAACCTGGTTGCTAGCAAAAATACTTCCCTATCCCAAGTGCTAATGTTGTCAGTCTCGAAGCAACTAAATGATACTCTAATAACGACAAGGAGTAAAGATTATGGGAATCCACAGATGTTGAACAACAAGGATAAAGATCAACCTAGTAGTTCAACAATGACTTCAACAGAAGTCGTGCCACCCACAATTCCTGAATTAACAATAAAACCACCAAAGGGATTAGTACACAAATCGACGTTTAATCCTCGTGCCCAAGCAACACAACTCTATAATATAGTGGAGGATTTAGCTCAATCGCCATCTGCGATGTCGACTCTTGAAGTACTGCAAAATTGCCCCTCCCAAAAGCAGGCTTTATTATCAGTAATAGGTGGGATTGACCCAACGGATTCCAATCTTGTATCTTTTAATCATAAAGGATACGACCCTCAGTTACCAACTCAACTAGCTTTCCTTATTCAAGTGAAAAGCCCTCAACAAAACTGTTCATAGAACAATTATTGATGAGGGGGCATCCACATGTATCATGTCGATGAGTTGCTGGAAAACTCTAGGGTCTCCGTCCTTGTCGCGATCATCAACGACATTGAAAGCATTTGATGGACGCACATACAACCCGTATGGAATATTAAGTAACTTGCAAGTCGAACTGGGGGGAAAATAGTATAGATTGATGTTGAAGTCATTGACGGAAACCTTGATTATAACATCCTATTGGGAAGGCCCTGGATATATGCCACGGCCACCGTTGTGTCGACCTATTTCAGGAAAATTGCATTTCCCTTCCAAGGAGGAATCGCAATCGTCGACCAACAAACCTTCCTCCCCAATAGTTCACAAGTTACGGGAAGCATTCCAATGATCCACGAAAGCTCTCACTCGCTTCAGAATGTCGGAGTAGGCCTCCTAAAAGAACCTACCTTAATGGGTACTTTTTCCCTACCGCCTCCAAACAATATGGCGGAAGTGGCCACAGTGGAAACCTGCAATATGATATCTTCCATAAGATTCAGAAGATTCCTAAACATTTTGTCAGCATGGATTTTCGCCCTAATAGAAATATTGTAGCAATCAATTTTCTTGTCCTAGGGGGCAAACCAACACTCAACGAGTGTTTGGATAGATAGGTCTAAGGAATATGGCACCTCTTCAGATCCTTGGTCGCATGTAGATTCTACAGACGAAGGAATCATTCAGCTAATGATGATAGAAGAGGCACCAAGGGAAGATCACCACCATCATTCCAATCTTCTGAATTACCAAGAAGATTATTCCAATGACCCTAATCATCCTTCAAATACTGTAAATATGGTGGATTATGAGGATAGTTCTTTCACTATGTCAACCTCATTAAAAAATGAAATGAATCCCTTTCCAAATCGAGTCTTTGATTACGATCTTTCAAAGATCTCAGAGGTAAACCTTCATTCCAACCACCGAGTTGAATGAAATGAAGATTGGGGGGGCATGCGCCTCAATTTGCATTATTATGATGGGGGCATGCAAACTCCACGAGCAGTTTTAGCGCATAGTTCAAGCTCGTTAAATAATAAACATAAGTCATGAGCAAGTGTTTATCCCCACGTTTAAGCTCATTAAAAAATGAATGGGTAAATAACCATTGTGAATTCCTTATCACCAGCCTTTGAGCCTTGGTCGTGTTCTCGCCATCACCTTCACTCTGTTTTTAGCCGATCATTCACCCCCATATGATTGTTTACCCCTTTGAGGAACATCTATGAAGAGTGATTCTGCTAGCCATCCTTGTAACACTGCCGTGATTGGAAGATTCCAAACCTTACCTGGAATCAGCTGCTACCCAAAACTATCACTCGTTCCTCAAAAATGAGTCTTCTATAAGCTCTTTTCACCTGACTCGTAAAATATGAAAAGATTACCAAGCGATTGGCCTCTCCAGCTCGTTAAAAGGAATCGAAAGTGCTATCCCTCCTCTAGATTTTAATCTTTTTGGACCTGAGGGATTATTACACAAAAAGATCGAGTGCTTGTCTTGTTCAGCTCGTTAAAACTATCGAAAATTCATCCCTTTTATATTATTTTACGCTTTTTCGGACTCAAGGGATTATATAACGAAAAAGAATCTTTGGAGTCTTCTTTCTGTTTCTTTCAGACTCTCTAAAAATGAAAGAGACCGAGTTATCTTTGTCGTTAAACTCGTTAAAACTAAATAGCGACAAACTCATCCAACAGGACAAGAACGAGTTTCACTGTCGCTAGGCTCGCTAAAATATAGCGACAGATTTGCCTGAAGGGCAGATTATAGAACAAGCATATGTTATCCTCCTCAAGCTTGACAAAAATAAAGAGGTACTAGTTAGCAATGACTGGGGAAAATTGGGAAGAAAACAAGAAAAAACTTTATTGGTAGCAAGTTGCTCTTGGACATGACACTTTCCTTCCGCATCCATGCTGGGTTGGATTATTCTGTTCACTGGTCTTCACCATTGGTCTGTCACACCATCCATCTCTGGGGTTAATGCTACCAATCCATTGCCAGTGTCGCCGATATGTTCAAAAGAAGCCTTTCAGACAATTCACATGAGTCTCACCCACTGCAATACATTCATGCTTCATTCCTTCATGACTGCCACCCTGAACCCCATATCGTCAGTTTTCTTTCACCTCCAAAATCATTTGCTTCATTCCATGTCATTGATGTGGGATTCATTAAGTCCCTCCTACGACGGGTTTCTTCTTGTCGACATCAGCTCATTATCCAAGAAGTTGACTTAGGAACAACCCTTTCAGTACTTTGAAGCTTGCATGCCTCAATGGCAAGTTTCTCACTTTCGGCGACATGTTTACATCAATGGCCTTCAACCGAGAGATTTTGTGTTGTGTTCGATGCCAAGTCCTTTTTCACACCACGTAAATTGTATTGTAGTACCTTGAGGGTCATTGTCATTATTAGTGATTCCTCTCGCACCTGTTAACAGCTTACATCATTGGCTGGTAATCAGGCGATGTCTTTCCATGTTCGAATCCAATTTTTTTTTCACATGGATCGACTTGTTTCATCCATCCGAGCTGCAATATATTCAGGGATATGAAAACATCCAATGTATATCATTGTCGATTAGATGATCATCCAAATCAAAGGACGATGTGTCCATATCATCAGTCTGTCACACAAACGATCGTCTGTCCTATGTACATGAAAATGAGTTTATAAAGCTAAACATGGGAATGCCCGCCTCAGCCAGATCATGAAAAAATGTTGTCAAATAATGTATTGTATTGTATCTTATTACAGGTCACCTCCCAGCTCAGAAAAAACTTCAGATCCTCATAGTAAAGCATTTCACCCGACATCAAAAACGATTAACGACCTCATGCTTTAGGGGGAAACTGTTATAGGCATTTTTGGGCACTTCGACCCCAATCAAAAGTGTCCATAAACTGAGGGTTTTTAAGTCTCTAAAATTGTTGCTTCACTGCCTAGAGGAACAAGGTCAACTGATTACATCATCTCCCAGAAGTTCTCCACTGAAAACTGCTCATAAATGGTCAAAACTGTACCATACTAAAAGCTCCATGCAGAGGGTGCGATGCATATCACCTTCCCAATGTAAAGGGTGCGATGCATACTGTTTTGCTCCTCTGTAGGGTGCGATGGTCGGGAATGGACAAATGGCAGGGACCAAAATGCGAGGTGGAAGATCATGGAATCTTCCAGAAGCTTCCCCTCTGA
>APFE030888028.1:60358-74289 GCA_000404065.3 Pinus taeda | reverse complement strand
TCTTGGTTCTCCTCTCATCTATTTTCATAAAAGGAATCAATAGTAGACTTTGATTGTTTGTTTCTAATATAGCCACCCATCTTAGTGAGAATAGCAACATTCGTGTGGCCACTATTCCCGTATAACAGTTACACAAATAGGTCTCTGAATTTCCTATCACTTGAACTTCTATGGCTATAAAGTGTTTGGTAGCCTTAGAGGAGAGGATTTTGATTACATGTGGATTCCACCAAGTGACTAAACCTCCCTCCCATCCATGACTAGCGTATTCCATATATTCCATTTGTCTACCTAGCTTTTTGCTCGCGTTTTTAATAGTATTACTTCCACATTTGGTTTCTTGCACAAATATAATATCTGGTTTTTCCTTTTGGACCTTCCTCTTTAACAGTCTCTGTTTTGTTTGGCTATTGAGCCCTCTAACATTCCAAGAGATGACTTTCATTTTAACACATAAAGAATTAGGATCTAAGAGAAAAGGCTTCTAGAGCTTTCATCTTACCAGAGTTTAAGAGCATTTGTCCCATTTCCTGCAATGCCTCATTATTGGATCTACGTCCTCTCTCCTTCCTTTGTTTGGAGCTGGTGGATGTTTGAAGTAAGCTTTTTGTTCGGAGTCCCATTCGTTTTGCTATGCCCAGATTCCTGTTTTGCATCTCCAACTCTGCTTTTTGCTTAGCTATGAATATTTCATTAATTTTCCTAACTTCCTCTTCCAATATATTTTCCATCCCCTTCTTTCTCCAGTCTTCCACCATATCTAGTAGATTAACTCCTTCCCGCTCTAATACCTCATTGAGCTCCATTTCCTCACTGCCTATGTCACTTATGAGCATCTCTGAATCCTCATCTGCTCCTTCTGTGCCTTCCTAATTTTTGTCAATAATGTTTTGAATATTTTCCTCCATTACTTTGGTTGCCACTTCTATTGTTGTTTTGTTTGCTTCACTGGTCTTGTGCTCCTTATTATGTTCCTCTGAGTTGGTTTCAGTTTCCAACACTTCAAAAGCATTACTAGTGTTACATTGTGTTGCGCTTGTTCTGATTGGTCGTTTCCTATTTTCTCTTTGTCTTGCTCTCGGTCGAATGAAGGTGTCCCTGATCTTTCCTTCTTGATCCTCCTTGTGTGCTTCTGTTGATTTGTTTAATGGACATTCTCTGATTAAGTGTCCATGATCATGGCACTTCCTGCAGCGAAATGGAATTTTCTCATAGTCAATAGCTTGGAAATAGTCCTCATCCCTGTATTCCAGCCACAAACGTTCATTCAATGCCCCTGAAACATCCATCTCCACACAGATCCGAGCACAGGAAGTATATCTTCTTTGCAGAGTGGCTTCTAAGGCTTTAATAAAAATCCCTAAATTGTCACCTATTTGTTTTAGAGTAGCATAACCCCAATAGTCTATTGGGAGTGCGAAGAGGCGAATCCAGACTGGCACCTGCGTGAAGGTTTCTTTCTCTCGCACAAAGTTGGGTTTCCACGGCTTCATATAGAGGCCCGCTGAAGTGAAAAAGTAAGGTCCACCATCAAATATTCTGTCCTTGTCTTCTAAATTGGAAAAAACAACTGTAAAAAAACATTTGGCTTCTAGGTGCAGTCTGACATCACGTTTGGGTTTCCATTGTTGCTTTATCCATTGACACATCGCTCTTTCCATTGGCCACAGTCCCATGAACTTGTAGATCACTGCATGTTTAGTCATGTGTTCTCTGTAGGCTTGAATTTCTGTGTCCATTAGTACCACCCTTAGGGCTTCTGCTGTTTTAGGCTTGCATGGGCCTTGAGTCGGTTTATCAGTAAGATTTTCTTGTATGTTCTTCTTCCCCTCGCTTTCTTTTTCCGGAGCAGTCTTCTCATTGTCTTCTTTCTCCTTCTCTTGTTTATTCTCCTGTGCGGGATGAGCCTGCGCTTCCTTCGTTTTGCTTTTACTGTCTGCTCTTCGGTTGCTCTCTTTCCCTTTCAGCTTTTGAGTATTTTGTTCCTCCTTGTCCCCGTTTTCGCTTCTTCCCTTGCTGGTTCCTTCCTCTTTCTTTGACCTTTCATACCCTACTATTTGCACCCCTTCCTGTGCTGATTATTTGTGCATGATTATCAGTTTGTATGTGGGGGTCCCTATGGACCCCTCGTTTACCATCTGTCGGGTCAGGATCTGTCCCCTCCTGAAAAGCTCTGCCACTCTGACCCTGTTCTTGTCCAGTTTCAAACCCTAGGTCTGAAAATCCGTGAACTGTAACCTCTGTTTTAGCTAATTATTAAGTTAGATAGGTGGATTAATTAATTAATTTAATAAATAGGTTAAAGGGATAAATAAATAAATTAATTAATTGTATATTTTATAGGTTTAATTATTATGTTTACTAATTTATTTATATATAAAATTAATTATTTTAAATAATGGTTATTAATTTATAATGTGTTAAATTAAATTATTTAATTATTAATTGTTTTATTTTTGTATTATTTATTACTATTATAATTGTTATTATTTATTTATATTTTCTTTATTTATTTTAAATTTAGAATTTTTAATTTTAAATTTTTTTATAAAAAGAGTTGATTAATAATAATTTTTTATTTATTCTTTTTATTAATATGTTTATTGATTTATTAATTTGATTAATTAAATAATTAATGAATGAGTTATAAATTAATTGCTTAATTTTATTATTTGTTGATTTAATTATTATACTTGTATGTAAAAATTATCAATCACTTAACTACTTTATTTGATTTAATTAATAAAAATTAACTTAATTATAATATTTAATAATATTTATTTATTTTCTTACCAATTAAAGTATTTATATTTGGTTAGTTGGTTTTATTTAATTTATTTATTCAATTAATTAATTAATCTTATAGGATTGTTGAGATATTTTTATAGTATTATCTATAATTCCTAGGGTTAATTTTTAATTGTTTAAATTTACAACTATATGTATTTTATTAGTTGTGTTTTCATGTTATCAAGTTATATGAGAAGTAATCTATTACTAATTTATGTTTAAATTAGTCAAATGATTTAATGTTTAAGGAGGATGATTAAGGTAAATCTTATACTGATTTTTAAGAGAGGGGGGAATAGGTTAATATAAGGGGTAAGAGTTGATTAATGTTTTTTTAAGATTTCAAGTAAAGGTTTCCAAGTGTTACTTAGTTTTAATCCATCATCCTGGTTAAAGTTGTTTTTCCTTTCTTCTATTTCAATGGCTTCTTTATTTTTCCTTTTAAGATAGTGTTCTTCTTTTCTAACAAGTTTGGCTTCTTCCAAGCAGATGTAATGAGAGGAAGAGTGAACATGTTCTACTAAGGCTGATTTAGAAATTCTTTCTCTTCTTAAGTCAGCACTGTGTTCTTTAATTCTAATATTAAGAGACCTGCCTGTTTCACCTATGTATTCCTTACCGCATGAGCAAGGAATATTAAGAGACCTACCTATTTCACATATGTTTTCTTTTTTTAAGAAATAACTTCTAATAAATTACATTAAGAGGATCAAAATATAGAATTACAAATTTCTTAAAGATTTATTAGGACTGAGGGTTAATCCCCATTGTGGTCACCACTATGTTATCACTCAAAAATTTTCCCTAGAAGTTATCAGAAGAAGGAAAAGACCGAGGTAACCACAAACCACTTTTGGATCATAGGCTCGAGCCAACCTAGGCTTAGAGAGGGCTCTCTCTATATCATTTAGCTTTGTTTGTTTGAATTTTAGGCTAGTTATGAATGTTCAAGGGCTTTTTTATTTGTGTTGAGGATTGGATGGTGGAATCCTTAAAACATGTGAATAGAATGATGTCTTTAGACCATTGGGTTATAAATTCAACAGAAGGACAGTAGACTGGAATTAACTCGCTAAAGGGAATGTTCAAAGGGCAAGCTAGCAAAGTAAAGTGCAGGTCTATGGGCCAGAGGGGTGAAATGGTCTTAGCCAGGGTGAGAGAGCAATTAAGAATTCTCATACTGGGATTAAAACAAGGAACATAGTATAATAAAAAACAAAGGGCAATTAAGAATCCTTTGCTATAGATTACAGAGAAACAACCTAAACTAAGGAGCAATTAAGAATTCCTTAACTTAGATATCAATAGAAAACATTTATATGCATAATTGTTAAAACAGAGTGTAATTAAGCAAATTCTGAGATATCATTCCATGTTATAGCATTCAGATTTAGATATACATTAAAGACCGTGGAAAAACTTTAAGAAAAATAAAAACAACATGAGAAAATAATTGTATGCACTTTTCTCAACACATGAACCCTTTGAAATATCTAGTCTTTATTCATCAATCCAGCTTGCTGGTCCAGTCAATGATACAATAGCTTTATAGTCTTTCGATCAAGAAGTCTATAGAAATGTCTAAGAATCCACCCTACATACTTCGAATTGTGAAGTATTTATACAAAAAACTATTTACAAAATATCTCAAAACAACTTGAGATTTAATCTAGGAAAAACAAATATCTTCTTGCAAGAAGATAGAGATAGCTAATGAACTATTTCATGTTGTCCCTTTTATTATGGTTTTTTTGGCCTTTAATGTTGAAGTGTAGCCTTTTATGCTGGTTTGTTGTTGTAGAGTTTCACGCTGGAGTCTTATTTACTTTCATCTTTCAATTGTTACTCTTTGACCCTGCTGCCCTGTTTTCACCCGGTTTACCTGGGTGCTTTCATTTTTACTGTGCAGTAAATTTCTGTTGTAAATTTATCACAGTAAATCTGTCATTTTCTCCCACCATTCTACATTACGTAACTTTACATTCACCATTCTCTTGTAGATTTAATCAGCTTTAGCGTATTTTGCAAAATTTGGCTTGGTGAGGAACAAATGTTTTACCTCATGCTCAAGGAAAAACAAGTTTTCAAATGTGTCATATAACACTTTGCCTATTGGAGGGGCTTTTATGGATGATGAACTCGCTTGTTGCTTAGCCAATTTTCAGAGTCTATCACCATAGTCCAACTATTTCATGAGCTTGTCATTGATAACCATAGGACTGGGAAGACCTTTCTCCCTCAAAATCTAGAATTTAGCCATGAACTACCAATGGCTACCTACATATTGTGGCACTTTTCTTCCAAATTAAGCATAAGGTTCCTTTCGGAGAGAACCTTCCTTATTTTTAAAATGGTAGCAGTCCTATATTCTATTTTTAGCTCTTGGAGCTCATATCTATTATTGTTGTTGAGGAAGTGGATGAGTATATTTGCATCCTCTAGCTTATCTCCCAACTCCTCCTTCACTTTCTGGATAGCATCTGTAGCTACCTTTACTAACTCTGTTTGTTCAAAAATAACTTGAATTGACGGCCAAATATGATTGACAGAGTCAATGATATTGGCCCACAACATTTTCTTGGTTTGTCCAAGTGGTTTGTCCAGTGTCAAATCCTTCTCTAGGATTTTGATTCTCTCACCCATTCTATGGGCCTTTTGTGCTTCTTCTTTTTGCTTCAATTTGGCAATTTTGCAGTCTATTTCCAAACTTGCAATATTTTCTCTTAACTTGTTCATTTTAATAGCCTGGATAGACGTCCCTTCCATGGCTTTGACTAGTTCTACTACTTTCTCTCCTTATGCACCTACTGTTGATGTAGACTATGTTGTTGCTAGCAAGGCTATTGCAATTGGAGTTGTAGGTTCCAAACATGTTGCTAGTGTGGATGGTACTGCTGTGGAGACTGTGGGGATAACATTTGTTGAAGAAGTGGTCACATCTACTTGTTTTAATTGGATCAAAGCATCCAATTCCTTTTTTGTCTCTTTTAATTAGTCATTCAATTTCAAGACCAAGTCCATTAGTTCTTCATGCCCCTGCTAGGCTTGTAGGACTTCCAATGTTTGTGGATGTTGCAGATGAGGTATTTTTCATTGTTTCTTCAATGCATCTATGTCATCATTGTTCTTTTTAATAAGCTATGTTGTAGCTTTTATATCCTTGGGATCGTGTCCCAACTCAACAACTAAGTCCTCTAAGGACTTGATCCTGGTATCCTTGGCCTATGAGGAGGGCTTTTCTAATAGGAATTGAGCTGGGATGTTGTTTAGAGAGTTTTGTAGTTGATGGGTAGCTATGGCTTTACCTGTCAGGGTGGAGTATATCATCTCTCCAACCTATTTGTGTAGTTCAATCTGGTCTATGGAATGAATATCCCTTGCCAACACTTTGAAATCTACCCTTTCAAAATCTGATGTTGTCTTTGGCTACTAGGTTGTAGGCTTCAAAAAGGTCATCTGCAACTTCCCCTATTTAATGTCAAAGGCTGACATTAGCCTTGTTTGATTAATAGGAGTGAGCTTAAGGTATTGAGCATATGTTTGGGCCTTAATCCTCTCATTTCTAGCTTTGATTTCTTTATATCTTTCCTTGATATCTTGGTCTTTGTCAGCATGCATTCTGAAGCAAGATACTTCAACACTAAGTTGCCTTTCCAACATTTGAGTTTGTGATGTGGAAGGCTATTGCATGCCTCTAGATGGAGTGGTAGGCCTACTTATTTTTGCTCCTGTATTTGTGACCTCAATTGAGTCTTCAGTATATTCTTTCTCAGGGGCTAGATTTAGCCTTTGCCTCTTGCTTGATTCCTATTGTAAATCAGAGGTGGCCATTCCTAAAGTGGAAGGCCCTTCTCTATTTCTTTTTGGGATCTTCTCCTCATTCTAAGGAGTTTGCATGACAGGAGGGGTACTCATGGTTCTTTCTGGTTCTTCTAGTACCTGCAGAAAAGAGTTGTCATCAAGCTGCTTTTCTAAATCAATTAGTGCATTCTCTACATGTACTTTGGTGCTATCTTGGTCTACTAGGGTACCCTCCATCCATTCTGTATGATTTGCATATGCTTCTATTTCTAGTACCTTTGGTGTCTTGCTTCTGAAGGGTGAATGGGAACTTATCAGGTTGGTAATATAAGAACATATGGTATGAAACTGAGGAGTACTTGAAAACCCTTTCATTGTTCCTTCTAGGGAATTAGTCATGCATCCTACCATCTATAAATTGGGAAAAGTCATAAACGACAGCAGGAGGTTTCCCTCAATTGTATATGGACATGAAGGCAAGGATTAAATCATCAATGTATTCACTAGTGGTGTACCCCAAAATGCAGATATCATGGCTACATTGTTTTTGCCCCATGGGGAAAAAATAGCAGCTTCATATGGGGGGGGGTCCTTAGGGATGTCTCTCTCTTCTCTGATGGAGGTTTGGAATAGTTGGCCCAATTTTGCAGAGCTAAGTTTTGGATATAGGACCAATAGGTCTCCAATTAAGAGTGGTTTTAGGCTTGGTCCTGGTTGGAGCTGCAACATTTCATTAACAGACTTAGCAGTGATGGTGAAAAGGACCTTCTGGTCATGAGACATGATAGTTATGTGATTGGGGACATAGCAAGCATAACACATATGAAAGATCTCAGGAAAAATGTCAACTTGGGGGAACTGGTACTTAGGCAACTTTGACTCCCAAAGGCCAATTTCATCAGCCTGGTTCAGAAACTTATCCCTGCTTTGGCAATGTACTTTAAGTGGGGACTCTTGGGTAGAGGTATCTTTTATTTGGAAATCTTTATTAGCTAAAGGGAGGTGGTCTAGGTCTAAATGAGGTGTAGTGATGGGCCTTACATCCATAGCTATTGCGGCAGCCATACTTAGTTCTTGTGGATTTGAGTATGGGGGGTGATTCATAGTTTTCAGGGTAATGGATGTTCTCCAGTTTGTTTATGTCTCACAATGTTAAAATTGAAGTAAATTTGATCTTTTTTACTTAACTAGCAGTGTCACAAGAATGAATTGACTCTAAATTTGATAATGGAGTTGGAATTCCACGGTTAAATACCTAGAATTGGGTAGAATTCACTGTAAATGGTGGTTGGAGGCGGTTGCAGAGGTTTGTACAGTACTGCTATAGACTAATGAACGAGTTGGGATATTCATAGCATCTGTGGAGTAATGACAGAGGTTTGTGAGAAATTAGGCTGTTTGTAGTGGTCGCAATAACTTTTTGAGCTCTCAAAGGCCAAATGCACAAAAAGAGTGAAAAGAGGGGTAATCGAGTTTTTATAGGAAAACTGTTAATTTTGGTGGGTTCAACAATTTATGAACAATGATGGTTTTTGGTTAGAAGGAGGAAGTGGTTTGGGAGGTCCATCACACCGCTTTTCTGGTGTGTGCGGTATTCAAAAGGGGTCACCCAATTCAATTCAACATTTGCAACGTAGCGTCGGGGGCCAGGGGGAAACCACTTTATCGGTCGGGTAAAAGGCAGATGTCGAGCTGCCTTGATATGCTTGTGAGGCATTGGATGTGGAGGAGGGATGATCAACGGTGATCAGGAGATGGGAGTTGTGTGGGGGTGAATTTTGGGATTTGATGGGGGATCTAGGAACTTAATTGCACTGGTTTCAAGATTAGTTTATGTACTATTCCAGATTTAGGGGATCGAGCCAGATTGTAATGAGGGATTAGGGACTGAGGGCGGGGTTTTAATGTTTTTTTCGAGATTTTTATATATTTAATTAAAAATTTAATATGAAGTGAAAGGAGAGGAAGGGGTATTGTGCTTAGGTATATGAAATGTTGTGTATTTTCCATATACCTAGTACTTAGGATAAATGTATTTGGTGGGTTTTTTTACATAAAACATGTTTATAAAGGGGTTTTCCTAGGCAAAAGAACTTAACCTTAGGAAAAGTGGTTTTGTGAAGGGGATGAATGAATTATAAGGGAATTTAACATATTTCTTCTTAAATCATCAAGTAGAGGGTCTGGTCCCACCAATAGTCGGAGAAATGCTCTGAGCCTTTTTTGCTTAAAAATTATAGGTATTAATATTTTTATTATGGAAGGGGAATTAGTGAGTGTCATGGGGGTTAAAATGAATGAGGGGATGTTAAGTAAACCAAATTGTGAACCACTAAATTTGTCTTGTTTACCACTTATGCATATTTAAATGATGCATTTGGAACAATCACATATGTACTTTTTGTATCAATTACATGACATTTCTTCAACCTTTCTACTACTTACCCACTTACTCATCATACCATCTTTTCTTCACTTTATTTGGGTGCATTTAGGCTAGCAAACCCTTATCAATATTTTTCTTTTCTTTACAAAATAGACTATCTAATTCTAACCTTATATCCTCCAAGGGCTCAGATTAAACTTTTGAGCTCCTTTTATTCACTCTACCTATCTAATGATTTGCCAAGATTACACTACTTGGTCAGATTTATTCACTACCTATCAACATAAAATTCAAAGCATGAAATAGCCAAGTTTAAACATTTTGACTATCATGGACTGTGGAATAAGTAACAAGTTGCACACAATCATTCATTATGCATAAAAAGTAAATAGTAGTGGCATTTTGGCTTGCACGCTTTCATGGTCTCTTTTTGTCTTTTGGGGTTCATATATTTCCTTTTTTTCACCTATTTTCATTATTTTTGTCCTTTGATTATTCTTTTAGGACATACCCAATTTACATTCTTTAATTTTTTAATATGGAAAACATTTGCAGAAAGCAAAGGTATGTACAGTATTACAAGGCTTAACCTTATTCAATCAAAATTACGACTCCTATTGGTATAGGAACCTGAAACCACATATACCAACTTCCCTAAATATTCCCTCCTCCATATATTACCTCCCCAAAATAATACCTCTATTTATAATATATCAAACTGCAATTTTTAACCACCGGAAGTGCATTTTTTATATATTGGCAGTAAGGTACATTAAAAAAAAAAATTGCATTCATTGATATCTATTGTGAGAGTGGTTCTCACTGGGAAGGAGAACTATCTAGAATGGTCGCGGAAAATCAAACAAACTCTCATTTTTAATGAGCTGTGGAAAGGAGTGTGTGTTGGAAATGGAGACAAAGAGCCCGAATAACCTACCTCAGACAAGGAATTTGCCATTTGGGAAAATAAGAACAACAAGGCTTATGCATTGATTGCAACATCATTAAATGAAGAGGTGAGTCACCATATTTCACCATTTTCAAATGCTTTCAAAGCCTTACAAAAACCGAAGGAACTCTATGGTTCACACTCGACACTTGAAGTTGTTTGAATCATGATTAAATTGTTCACCCTTGAATTACAAAATGATGATCCTCTTGCTCTTGCATCAGAAGTAAAATCTATAATGCATGATATCAAAGTCACTAATGTTGAACCAGACATTCCTATGATATCTTTTCTCAAGGCACTTTATCCCACTTACTCAAATTATCTTGAGTCATTGCAAGCAAATGGAAACCTCAAAGATATTACCTTTGATTCCCTTGTGAAAAAATTTGCTAAAAGAGAGAAATATTTTGCGAAGAAGATAGCTCCTCAGCCTTCTGAGGAGGTTGTGTGCCTTGCACATAGAGATAAGAATCTTGCTCAATATTCTTCCAGAGGAAGAGGTGGTCGAAGAGGAAGAGGAAGAAATTTCAGAGGTAATGGGGGTCAAACACTCTTAAGGAGAAAAGTCATATTTGCATTGCATACGCTGCAAAAGAGATGGATCATATGATACATCCACATGTAAGTTTCCTTGGGATAGAATCGAGCATGAAAGAAACCAACCCAAAGGTAAAACTGTTGACAAAGAGAAAGGTAAAGCACCTGAATCCGCTCACTATGTTGTGGCACACTGTAATATTGGAGTAAATGAAGACGTATTTAATGCTTCACTTGCTTCTTGGAAAATGATTGGTTGCTTGATTTAGGAGCAACTTTCCACATGAATTTTAGAAGAGATTTTTCTGAAGAATTTACTAACAATGTTGATGGAGTAGTATACTTTGCAGATAAATCAAAACTCAAGCCATCAGAGCTTAGCACAATTAGGATTAAATTGCCTAGTCTTCTAGACTTTCTTCTGCATCATGTTCTATATCTCCCATAGTTGAGGAGAAACTTGTTGTCCTTGGTCCACATTTTTCAGTAAGGACACTCCATTCACATGTTTGATGGCAAGCTCAACGCGAGAAAAGCATCAGACAACCGACTTGTCATGATGGGGATAGAAGAATAAAGGCTTCTCAAGCTGCAGGGTACCTCAGCTAGTGCACAAAATTTCTCATACAATTCTCATTATGAAGAAGGTACATTTCCATCAAGTTTATTATGACATGCTAGATTTGGACACTCAAACTATGATAGCCTCCGCTTGTTGAAGAAAAATGGTGTTATTGGTTTTCCTACAATTCCTACTAAACTTAAGCCATGTGATGCTTGCATTCTAGGAAAGCATAGCAAACAGCCTTTTCATGATTCACATTCTAGAGCACGTAGAAAAATTTAACTCATTCATTCAAATTTATGTGGTCCAATGCCCATTCCTTTTCCAAATGGAAATAAATATATGATGACATTTATTGATGACTACACCAGAATGTGTTGGGTTTATTTATTAAAGAACAAATTTGATGCTTTTCAAACATTGGAGAACTTTCATGCATGGATTGAAAATGATGTACAATCTCATATTGGCTCTATTCACACTAATAATGGAAAATAATAAACTTCAAATGAATTTGAAAAGTATCTTTGCCAACATGGGATCAAACATCAAACAACTGTGCCTTATAATCCCCAACAGAACGGAGTAGTTGAAAGAATGAATAGGACAAATCTTAAATATGGTTCCCTCCATGATGTTTTTCAAAAATGTAAAATTGATGTTTTGGGCTGATGCAGTTCTATGTGTTGTATATGTAAAGAATATATGTCCATCTAATGCTATTAGAAACAAGGATGCTTATGAAATGTGATATGGGCACATTCCTTCGGTAAAGCATGTCAAGGTCTTTGGTTCCACTTGTTATGCCTTGATACCAAAGGTACATAGAAACAAACTTGGTGCAAGAAGTTGTCAGTGTATCTTCCTAGGGTATTCAAACACCTCCAAAGCATATTGTCTCTATGTTGAAGTCAATAAAAAGTTTGTTTTATCTAGAGATGTAATATTTCTTGAATCATCCAAAACTGACAATGTTGTTGAGTGGAAACTTGATTGCTTGGATAGATTCTCAAATGAAAAATCATTTCAATAATTTGATAATCAGATTCCACATCTTGAAGGGGGGATTCCTATACTAGATCACTGTGGAATCTTCTTCTAAAGCACTCTCTCCCTCACATGAAACTCCAACAATGGATGATACTTTGAGTGATGTGATAGACAGAATTTGGAGACTCAATCTTGATTTAGTCCCAACTCAATCAACAAAGCAGCCTGGACCATCTCAGAAAGGTCCCCAAAAGTGGTTGAAAAAGACACTTGAAAGTGTTCATCATGATGAGGTTGGAAAGATAGGAAGTAGAAATTCAACCACAAAATGGAGGTGATGTAGATGTTATCGGGAAATCTAGTGTCCACTTCGAGCTGCTAGTCCCACTAAGACTGGTAGCTATCTTAGAAACAAACAAACAAAAACTACTTTCGCTTTCCTTTATGAGAAGTAGATAAGAGGGGAACAAAGGACACCAAACTCAGTCTTGCACTTGGTTCCTTGCTTGGTTCCTCTCTCTTCTGATAGATATTTGTCACTCCTCCTTCATCTCCCTAGCTTGAAAGAGCACCTATGGAATCAAAGCATCATAATAATATCAAAGAATAGAGATCTACAATCATAAACAATACAGGACTAGATATATATTGACCGCACAAATGCATATATCATCAAACATACAAGAATGTGGAGGAAAACTTGAATAGCTTTATTAATATCAAGAATAGCAGAGAGGATTACAACCAATTGTTCTGACCCAGTGTCATCCTCTCAGCATGAAAGCCCTTCTTCACCTCATGAAAAGCTTAGATCACCCAACACTATGATGTTGCACCAAGAAACCAACAACACTTCCTTACAAGATACAAGATTCCAGCCTCTGGATCTCTGTGATGAGGGATCCATATATAGATGATTGCAGTGGGTGAGTCAGCTTCTAGGATTTTGATTAGTGTCCTCTCTCCGATAGTTCTTGATTCCACTTGGAGATTGATGATCTCTTACTCATCCCTGGGCAAATCCAGAGAGGCAAGTTTCACAGGAGAAGTTTCTGGAAGATTCCATGATGATCCACCTTGCAAACTTTCTCTGCCATTTGTCTACTCTCACCCATCGCACCCTACAGAAGGGCATTCCAGCATGCATCGAACTTTTTACACTAAGCAGGTGAGATGCATCTCACCCTCTGCACTGGGCAGTCTCTATGGTCTAGTTTTGACCAGTTCTGAGCAGTTTTCCATGGAGAACTTCTGGGAGATGATGTAATTACCTCACCTTGTTCCTTTAGGGCATGAAGCAACACTTTTAGGGACTTAGGAGCCCTTTGTTTATGGACATGTATGATTGGGGTCGTAGTGCCCAAAAATGTCTATAACAGTAGCCCCCTAAAGCACGAGGTCATTAATCTTTTGATGTCGGGTGAAATGCTTTATCATGAGGATCTGAAATTTTTTCGAGCTGGAAGGTGACATGTAATAAGATACAATACAATACATTATCTTCATAATATTTTTCATGATCTAGCTGAGGCAGACATTCCCATGCTTAGCTTTATAAATTCATTTTCATGTACATAGGATAGACAACCGTCTGTGTAGCAGACTGATGATTCGGAGGGAGTCATCATCCTTTGATTCAAATAAACATCTATTTGGCAATGATGTACATTTGATGTCTTTATATTCCTGAATATATCATAGCCTGGATGGATGAAACTAGATCCATGGTCTTCAAACTCGCTCAATCTTCACTCGGAGTACAAGTCGATCCATGTAAAAGATGTTCTGGAGTCGAACATGGAAAGACATCGCCTGATTACTAGCCAATGATGTAAGCTATTAACAGGCACGAGAGGAATCACCGATAATGATGATGACCCTCAAGGTACTATAGTACAATTCGCGTGGTG
>APFE030888028.1:20957-54000 GCA_000404065.3 Pinus taeda | reverse complement strand
ACCATCTGGAGGCGCTCAATACACGTCAAACACTCTTCTAGAAAGCTCTAGAAGTGACCACAAGTAACTTTTTTAAGATGAAACTCGCGCCTTTTGACTTTTACAGGAGTACGCACCCATCCCTTGACTTACAGAGCGTACAAGTACGCAGGTACAATGAGCTTGGGATGCGTACACGCAGGCAAGGTAGAGAGAACCTGCGCACCTAGAGATAAACATGTTTTTTGATGACTTTCTCTCTTTCTTGAAGTTTGACATGGAGAGCAGAGGTATAAGGCTTGACAAGGAGGATAATATGACTGTTGATGGAGCCATATTAACTACATATATTCATGGTGACAAATTTTAGTGTAACAACCTCCCTGTGAGGCGTTACACAGTGTTGATTACGCAGAACAGAGGAATTCAAACGGATAGAGGCAAGGGAACCGGAAAGCTGGGAAGCGGAAACGAACAGTCAGAAATCATATTGGCTTTAAAGCCACGAACTAATAGAGATGAAGTAAGTAGTGAGAAGAGTTAGACACAGAAAGCTAAGAGCAGAAAGAAGGATCCAAGCTGACCTGCAGAAGAAAAAGGCAACATCGAGCCAGACAGAGCTAGAGAGAGTCAGAGAGAGTTTGTGTACTCCAGAGAAAGCTTGAGAGCTTCAAGTGAACCCCTCTGTGTATGCTTGTCATGTGTGAGTCTCAGATTGGGCTCATACTACTGTGACCAATAGAGGTTGAGTTTCAGTAAGGAGAGTCTATGTACTCCAGAGACTTGGGGGATCCAAGTAGAGTCTTACTGATTTATATCTACTGGGTGAGACTCAAATTGAGCTCATTGTTGTAAAGACTCTGCTTGAAAACATAATATAGAGGCAACCACTGAAGGCTGGACCAAGAGACATAGCCCAGGAGTGTTGGGTGAACTCCTTATTAACCTTGTTGTGTTTACATGTTTGTTTGTTATGTTTTTCTTTAACTGCTTCAGTGCATGTGTATTTCGCAATCTTATCGATCCTTTTCAATAAAATAGCATAGGCACATCCATGCACATGAGTATGTAATACCTTAATTAGTTATCTTGGATCAATCCCAGATCATGTAAAAAGGTATGAGAGGCTTGGTTCAATAAGCTTTCGAAGAGGAAGATTCAGGGCAACTCATTGATCCAAATGTTGGGGGGTATTTGGGAAATGTCAAAAAGAAATGACTTCTCCTTCTGGTGGCCAACAGATGAAAATGAGACAGCTTAAAATGAAGTTGTATTGATGGTGGAGAGGAGGAAAGGAGGTAGAGAAATAAGTGCATAGGGATGTAACAAATAGAATCCTAGGCAACAATGTTCCATCAGAAAGGGGAATTCAATGGATAGTATTGTAAGCACAACAGAATCCTAAACCATGGTTTTCCAATCAGAGGATAAAAATAAAGGAGTGAAAAAGAAGGTTTCAGGCTAAACATGACATGGGTATCATTCCCTACCAGCGGCTAAATCAAATCTGAGCTATTGAAGGTATTTTTCTCTATTTAGAAGCTAAGATCAATCCACAAATTAGAAAGAAATCAACAACCTCATTACACTATTTCAAGAATGGGAAAACACAAATGAAGTGAGATTTACCAAGAGGAAATGCGTTGCACATTAATCATTCTTGGAATCAACAAGGAACACCATTTATCCCAAAGGGCCCAATAACTAGTCCATGCACTCAGCCATGATATCAGTGAAGTCCCATAAAAACATATTGAACCAAAATGGCAACACAGAGTTCATCCCTCATGGGTATGAGAATATGGAACCCCTCTATTATGTTTCATCCCCCTATTTATAAGAAGAGTGGGAGAGCTTTGAATTACAATCAAAATACCTGAGCCTGAGCCCCATCTGTCATGCTAGACTAGTTGTCTCGACTCTGTCAGGCTCTGTTATCACCTACCTAAGATTACAATAGGGATCGAATCCCTTTCTTGGAATAATACAGAAATAAATGCTCAGAGAAAGAAAATCAAGAGAGAAAGGAGGAGGTGTTCCCTTGCTGCCTCAATGGAGACGTTGGATGGAGCCACATCCTTGTTGTTGTCATGCTTCTCTCTGATTTTTAGGCAGTTTACTGCTGCACTTGTCAGCTTCTACCAATTTTGCTTTAACTGCCTGAGTAAGTTGTTTCGTGGAGAAGTGATGGATTGTTTTTGGGCAGTGTTGCGTTGTGCAGAGCAGTGAGACTCCATGTCAAGGAATTAAGTCTCTGTATAGGCCTCCCATACTCTCATTTATGCATTGGCCCCTTGCTTCATTCAATACCAGAGCTGTCAACCCATACGTCCTTTGAAACTGTTGCAGAACACTGTTAGAGCACCACAGCTGCAGGTCCTTAAAGTTTAAAAAAAATGAACAAGCGAGCACTTTTAATTCCCCTTTAGCCCCCTATGATTTCAACCCCTTTATTGTTGGGTTGTGTTATATTCTTTCCACGACTAACCTACGTAGTGAACCGGGGGGTTAGAGGGGGGGCGGAGCCCCCCTTCATTGTGCCGATTGCGTAGCGAGGGGGTCACAGGGGGGGCGGAAGCCCCTGCTGTCTGGGGGGTTTGAGGAGGGTGGGTAGCCCCTGTCTATGGGGTTCGGGGCAGCGTCCCGAGAAAAAAAAATTGGACCCTATATTAGGTTGGGCGAACCTACCTATGGTTTTCGGTCCATGGTTTTGGACACGATGGTTTTCGGTCCATGGTATTGGATGCTTCGGCATGTATAAATATGTATTGTAACATTGAAAGGAATATAAAATGAAAAATCAAGCTGGTAGTCTCGGTTTTGAGATCCAGTGGGAAATCTCTGTGTATATGTGTTTTATGTGTTATGCTCTCGCATTTTTATTTTTCCTGTGATTTAGAATTCTTATGCAGGTAATTTCTGTAGGAGGTTAAAACCTACATTTATGCTTGTTTTATCATATGACTAGGGGCTATGACCAGGGGCTTAGCCCTCTGACACTAAGGCTTTCAGAATCTTGCCTGGGGGCTTCTTTCCTTTGTTATTATGAAATCCCGCACTTCGACGTATTATTGTTTTTTTCTTGTGGCGCTTCCCTTTATCCTTGAGATCATCAATCTGCAGGGTCTAGCCTGCCAAAATATATCTCAATCGCAACCGTGAGGAGCAAGGGACTCTTTACCTTTATCTTTGGAGTGGGCCGACAGTTTGGACACATATTTATAGACCTTGTTGTAATAATTTATCGCATCCTGGGGAATTCTTCCTTATCACAATCACAGCTAGGGAGGAGTCCTGCATATCGCAATCATAGGCTCCATCGTCTTTAGCTTTTACCCTTAATTGTTGTGATCATCGATCTGTGGGGTGATTTCATCACTACCATGTGTCACCCTATGAGTGATGACACGTGGCACCCGCAAAGGCCCCATCTCACCCATAAAAATGCTAAAACTGGGTGACATGTGTCATCTGTATGGCCACGTCACCCTCCATACTTCCACATCACTGATGACATCAGCTTCCATGTCCGTTATGGGGACCAATCAGGGGCCGCCACATGGCCCCTAGAGGAGAGAGAGAAAAAGGCTTTCCCGACCCTCTTTTCGGAGACATTTCCTTTGCAAATGAATTTTTAGCCTCCTCGGTGACTTTGCACTAAATTGCAATATCGATGACTTACCATGTTTTGGAGTTGTGACCCCCATCGATCACCAATATCTGAGAAACCAAAGCCATCGATCGTCGATCGTCATACTGCCATCTGGAGGAAAGAGAAGGGGGGCCATCCGCCTTGGTTTTGCAAGCATTTCCTTCGTTAAAGTCTTTTAGCCCTCCCCTGACGATACATTGTTATATCACAGATGGGCCCCTGCAAAAACTTGTGAACCTCAGATAATACTTAAGTCTGTGTCCTAGGACCCTACCAATAGTCGATCCCTGATACATTGTGCCCTGACCCATGGATGGCCGATATGTGATATCAGCAATTTGTGGATCGTTGTTTCATGCTTTGTCATTGATCCATACATGTTTGAACGCCGATATGTGATATGTAATAAGCCTTCTGGGTTCCGATTGTGATTTTTCTTCAACACTTAGCCATTTTTTGGGTTTTCTGAGCTTTCTAAAGGGATTCTTCAGCAGGTTAGAACTTCTGATCCAAGAACCCTTTTTTGGACTTCTATATACCAATGGAAATCTCTTTTTGAGCACTATGCACTGGATAGGGTCCCATCTAGCTTTGACAGCCTTTGTGGCTCAGGATTTGGCATCAAACATCATTTCTATTTGGCTTTTGAAGTAACTAATTAATGACTTGTGAAGAAGCGAGTGACAACATTGGCTCCTACTAGGGAGAGTGCCTTTCTTGCAAGGTATTGAGAACATGTAGAATGAACTCCTTCACTATTGGGTGTGGAGTGAGTAATAAATGAATCTTTGTAATCGAAAAAACCTCCATGGGACTTTCCTCCTCAATCTAGAATGCAGAAATAAAAAATTCTAGCAACTAAAAATTAAATTCTCAGCTGGTGAGATTATTTATGTACAATCCTACTTATGCACAGTACTTAATTCAGTGAAGTATGTTCAATTTTCCAATAGAACTAGGCCAGGATAAGAGTGCTGAACCACATGCCTTCATATTGTTGAAAAAGAAAAATTAAAACATGAATGCAACATGAAGAACCTCCAAATATGGAACCTGATACATGATCTTGAGATGACCTATGTTGTTGGCTTGTGAATAGGTTCATGTATTCAGCCATAGGGTCATGAAATAGAAAAGGAATGTTTGCAACAACCTCTTCTTCACATGCAGACTATCGGTTGATGTCTTTTTTGTTATGGAAGCTACAAACACCCTTTAGCTCCTCAAATTCAGTCTTTTGAAGGCAAGCTAGCTGCTCCTCTTTTACTACCCATTTTTCAATGGGGCACCTATCTTGGAAATCTTTCTACACCAATTCAGCTTTGGGCTCTTCTTGAAAAACTTGCTACTGGGAGATTTTTCTCCACTTGTTGGAAAACAGATCCTTCTGAACTTCCACAACCATCTTTTCCTCCTCTCAATAATATGAATCACAAATTGGAGGAGTGTCTTGGTCTTGTTCTTCAGGCAAAGGATGAGCATTGTACACTAAAGCTTCCTTTGGGACCTCCTGATAGGCTTCCTCTTCTTACACAACTTCCCATGACTGGAAGCATTATGGCTTTGCATCACTTGACTCTCTAGCAGAGTCGTATTCATCAGATGAAGGAGAAACATCTAGTTCGATCAAATCAGACCCTTGAGGGTTTGCTAGCAGCTCAATGATGTTTCCTTCCTCTCTTTCTTTCTCATCAAGTGACGCCTCTTGATGCAAGTAGATTTTTTCTTAGAGAGGAGCTCCACAAACATCTTTAGCAGATTCATCAACCTTGGGACTGCCTTCATCATTACAAAATTTGCAACGCTCTTCAAACGTAGCATTCGGTAGATAAAATCTCTTGTAATATTGATCGGATGTTGTGTGGAAATATTTCAAAGAAGATATGCTGCCCTGAGGTAGTGATTTGTACCAGACTCTAGCACCTTCTTCTAAAGAATACATGAACAACCTCATTTGTACATCTTCAAATAAAATACCTTGTTGCTCCATGCATTTGTGAAACTCTTTTAGGTGTTGGTCGGGCCTTCTCTCTATGTTCCCATTGAATCTAGGAAAATAGCTATCCCGCTCATGAAATTAAAGGACATGATGGGGATAACCATCAATAGAAGAAAGATCCAGTGGGGCAAATTTGTTGGCCAGAAATGTGGGAAGGGCCATCTTGAAAACCTCCCTATATGATTGATTTCAGCTTCAAAGGTAGGGAGAGTGTTAAGTTGTTATAGCATTAGAGTGAGTACAGAGCTTATTGAAATCCAGGATGATCAAATAGAGATATGGACAGTGTAGTCGCCGGGGTGTTTACCATAGAATTGACAGTGGAGTCATCAAGGTGAGAGATCGTCAACCCACACTTCCCTATCTCACCTAATAGGAGAAATGTAAAACTTTGTCATACCTAGGCAAAAATATTCTAATTTGTTCCCCAGAAATAGCGCCAAAAAGATGTTGTGGTTAAATCTTGTGCCTACAACACAAGTGCAGTAGGAGGCAAGGAAAGCTCCCTAGAGACAGCCTATGGGTTGATTGTAGACTAGTGCCTAGGACATCTTAAATAGAGGAGTGCTTGTAAGGTTATATGTGAGGGGGTTTCAGCACTCCAATTTTCATGTAAAAAGGTATGAGGGGCTTCGTTCAATAAGCTTTTGAAGAGGAAGATTTAGGCCAAATCATGGATCCAAATGTTGGGGGGTATTTGGGCAATCTCAAAGAGAAATGACTTCTCCTTCTGGTGGCCTACACATGAAAATGAGACAGCTTAAACTGAAGTTGTATTGATGGTGGAGAGGAGGAAAGGAGGAAGACAAATAGATGCATAGGGTTGTAACAAACAAAATCCTAGGCAACAATGTTCCAGCATAATGGGGAATTTAATGGATAGGGTTGTAAGCAAGACAGAATCCTAAACCATGGTTTTCCAATGAGAGGATACAAATAGAGGAGTGCAAAAGAAAGTTTCAAGCTAAACATGACATGGGTATCATTCTTTTCCAACAGTTGAAGTAAATTTGAGCTACCCTAGGTACTGTTCTCTATTTAGTAGTTGAGATCAATCCATAAATCAGCAAGAAATCAACAGCCTCATTACACTATTTCAGGAATGGGAAAACACAAATCAAGTGAGATTTACCAAGAGTAAACGTGTTGCACATTAATCATTCTTGGAATCAACAAGGAAACACCATTTATCCCAATGGGCCCAATAACTAGTTCATACACTCAGCTATGGTATTAGTGAAGTCCCATAAAAACATATTGAACCAAAATAGCAACATAGAGTTCAGCCCTCACGGTTCTGAGAATCTAGAACCAATCTATTATGTTTCATCCTCTTATTTATAAGAAGAGGGGGATAGCTTTGAATTACAATCAAAATATCTGAGCCTGAGCCCCAGCTGTCATGCTAGACTTATTGTCTCAACTCTGTCAGGCTCAGATATCTCCTACCTAAGATTATGACAGGGATCGAATCCCTTTCTTGGAAGAATACAAAAATAAATGCTCTGAGAAAGAAAGTCAAGAGAGGAAGGAAGAGGTGTCCCATTGATGGAGCCCCTGGATGGATCCATGTCCCTGCTATTGTCTTTCTTTACTCTGTTGTTGAGGTAGTTTATTGTTGCATTGGCCAGCTTCTGTCAATTCTTCCTTTACTTCCTGAGTCAATCGTTATGTGGAGAAGTGATGGAGTGTTTTTGGGTAATGTTGCGTTGTGCAGAGGAGAGAGACTCCATGCCAAGGCATTAAGTCTCCATATAGGCCTCCCATACTGTCATTTATGCATTGTCACCCTACTTCATTCAATACCAGAGCTGCAAACTTATATGTCCTTTGAAATTGTTTTCAAACACTAATAGAGCACCACGGTCGCGGGTCCTTAATGTTTAAAACAAATGAACAAATGGGCACTTTTAATTTCCCCTTTAGCCCCCTATGCTTTCAACTCCTTTGTGCTTTTCTTATCATATGACTGGGGGCTACGACTAGGGGCTTAGCCCTCAGGCGCTAAGGTCTTCAGGCTCCTGATTGGGGGCTTCTTTCCTTTGTTATTATGAAATCCCGCACATCGGCCTATTATTATGATTTTCCTATGGTGCTTCCCTTTATCCTTCTTATTGTTGATTTGCGGGGTTAGGGCTACCAAAAGATATCGCAACTGCAGGGAGGGGAGGGCTCTTTACCTTTTTCTTTGGAACGGGCCGACAGTCCAGACGCGAGACCTTTATAGACCTTGTCGTAATAATTTATTGCATCCGAGAGATTCTTTCTTATCATAATCGCAGCCAAGGAGGAATCTCGCATATCGCAATCGCAAGCTCCATCGTCTTTAGCTTTTTCCCTTAACTGATGTGGTCGTCGATCTATGGGGTGATGTCATCATTGCCACATGTCACCCTGTGAGTAATGACACATGGCACCCGGAAATGGCCCAATATCACCCCTAAAAATGTTGAAACTAGGTGACACGTGTCCCCCGTATGGCCACGTCACCCTCCATACTACCACGTCACTGATGACGTCAACTGCCATGTCTGCTCTGAGCACCAATTAGGGGCTGCCACCTGGCCCCCTAGAGGAGAGAGAGAAAAAGGCCTTCCCAACCCTGTTTTCGCAAACATTTCCTTTGCAAATGATTTTTTGGCCTCCTCGGTGACTTTGCACTAAATCAAAATATCGATGACTTACCATGTTTTGGAGTTGTGACCCCCGTTGATCGCCAATAGTCGAGAACCCAAAGTCATCGATTGTTGATCTTCATACTTTTGTACTACCATGTGGAGGACAGAGAAGGGGGTGATCTTCCTTGGTTTTGCAGGTATTTCCTTTGTTAAAGCTTTTTAGCCCTCCTCAATGATACATTGTTATCTCATAAATCGGCCCTCGCAAAAACTTGTGAACCGCAGATAATCCTTAAGAATGTGTCATAGGACCCTGTCGATAGTTGATCGTCGATACGTTGTGCCCTGACCCGCTGACCGCAGATATGTGATATCGATGATTGACGGATAGTTGTTTCACGCTTCGTCATTGCTCCATACCTGTCTGAACGTCGATATGCGATATACGATGAGCCTACTGGATTGCAATTTTTCTTCAACACTTGGCCATTTGTTGGGTTTTCTAAGCTTTCTAAAGGGATTCTTTAGCAGGTTTGAACTTCTGATCCAGGAACCCTTTTTTGGACTCCTATATACCAACGGAAATCGCTACGCGCTAGAGAGGGTCCCTTCTAGCTCTGATAGCATCTGTGGCTTAGAATTTGACATCAAACATCATTGTTATTTGGCTTTTGAAGCAAATAATGACCTTTGAAGCAGTAAGTGACAACATTGGCTCCTACTGGGGATAGTGCCTTGCTTGCAAGGTGCTGAGAACCTGCAGACCAAATCCTTCACTATTAAGCATGGAGTTAGTAATAAATGAATATTTGTAACCGACAAAACCTCCATGGGACTTTCCTCCTCAATCTAGAATGTAGAAATAAAAAATTATAAAAACTGAAAAGTAAATGCTCAATTTGTAAGCTTATTTATGTACAATCCTACTTATGTACAATACTTAATTCAACTAAGTATGTTTAATTTTCCAATAGAACCAGGCCATCATAAGAGTACTGGACCATGTGCCTTCATACTGCTCAAAAAGAAAAAATAAAACAGGCATACAACATGAAGAATCTGCAAATATGGAACCTAATACATGCTCTTGAGATGACCTTTGTTGTTGGCTTATGAATAGGTTCATGTATTCAACCACAGGGTCATGAAATAGAAAAGGAATGTTTGTAGTAGCCCCTTCTTCACATACAGACTATTGGTTGATGTCTTTTTGGTTATGGAAGCTACAAACACCCTTTAGCTCCTCAAATTCACTCTTCAAGGAAGATTGGTTGCTGCTCTTTTACTGCCCATTTTTCAATGAGGCAGCTATCTTGGAAATCTTTCTACATCAATTCAGCTTTGGGCTCTTCTTGAAAAACTTTTTACTAGGAGCTTTTTCTCCACTTGTTTGCAAGTAATGCCTTTTGAACTTCCACAACCATCTCTTCCTCCTTTGAATAATATGAATCACAAATTGGAGGAGGGTCTTGGTCTTGTTCTTCAAGGAAAGGATGAGCATTTTACATTGGAGCCTCCTTGCTGACTTCCTGATGTTCTTCCTCTTCTTGCATAGCTTCCCATCACTGGAAGCGTTGTGGCTCTACATCACTTGACTCTCCAGCAAATTCGTATTCATCATAGGAAGGAGAAACATCCAGTTCGACCGAACCAGACCCCTGAGGGTTTGTTGGCACCTCAACGATTATTCCTTCCTCTCTTTCTTTCTCATCAGGTGATTCCTCTTGACGAGAGTAGATGTTTTCTTGGAGAGGAGCTCCACAAACATATTCAACAAATTCATCAACCTCGAGACTACCTTCATCATTACAAAATTTGTAGCACTCTTCAAATGTAGCATTCAGTAGATAAAATCTCTTGTAATATTGATGGAATGTTGTATGGAAATATTTCAAGGAAGATATGTTGCCCTAAGGTAGTGTTTTGTACCAAACTCTAGCACCTTCTTCTAAAGAATACATGAACAACTTCATTTGTACATCTTCAAAGAAAATACCTTGTTCCTCCATGCATTCATCAAACTATTTTAGGTGTTGGTCGGGCCTTCTCTCTGTGTTCCCATTGAATCTAGGAAAATAGCTATCCCACTCATGAAATGAAGGGATATTATTGGGAGAACCATCAATAGAAGAAAGATCCAGTGGGGCGAATTTGTTGGCCATAAATGGGAAGGGCCATCTTGAAAACCTCCCTATATTATTGATTTTATCTTCAAAGGTAGGGAGAGTTTTAAGATGTTGTAGCATCAGAGTGAGTACGAGGTTGCTTGAAAGCTAGGATGATCAAATTGAGATATGGACAGTGGATTCACAAGGATGTTTACCATAGAATTGACAATGGAGTCGCCAAGGTGAGATATCTTCAACCCACACTTCCCTATCTCACCTAACAGGGGAAATATAAAACTTTGTCGTACCCAGAGAAAAATATTATAATCTGTTCCCTTGAAACAATGCCAGAAAGATGTTGTGGCTATATCTTGCACCTGCAACACAAGTGCAGCAGGAGGCAAGGTAATCTCCCTATAGACAACCTCTGGGTTGATTGTAAAGCAATGCCTAGGACATATTAAATAGATGAGTGCTTGTAAGGTTATATGTGAGGGGGTTGCAGCACTCCAATTTTCACATGAAAAGGTATGAGGGGCTTGGTTCAATAAGATTTCGAAGAGGAAGATTCAAGCCAACTCATGGATCCAAATGCTAGAGGGGTAATTAGGCAATTTCAAAGAGAAATGACTTCTCTTTCTGGTGGCCGACACATGAGAATGAGATAGGTTAAACTGAATTTTATTGATGGTGGAGAGGAGGAAAGGAGGGAGAGAAACAAATCCATAGGACTGTAACAAATAGAATCCTAGGCAATAATGTTCCAGCAAAAAGGGGAATTCAATGGATAGGGATGTAAGCAAGACAGAATCCTAAACCATGGTTTTCCAATGAGAGGATAGAAATAGAGGAGTGAAAAAGAAGGTTTCAGGCTAAACATGGCATGGGTATCATTCTCTTCCAACAGTTAAAGTAAATCTGAGCTACCCCGAGTACTGTTCTCTATTTAGCAACTAAGATTAATCCACGAATCAGTAAGAAACCAACAGCCTCATTACACTATTTCAGGAATGGGAAAACACAAATGAAGTGAGATTTACCAAGAGGAAACACGTTGAATATTAATCATGCTTGGAATCAATAGGGAAGCACCATTTATCCTAACAGACCGAATAACCAGTCCATACACTCAGCCATGATATCAGTGAAGTCCCATAAAAAAATATTGAACCAAAATGGTAACATAGAGTTCAGCCCTCACGGATCTGAGAATCTAGAATCCCTCTATTATGTTTCATCCCCCTATTTATAAGAAGAGGGGGAAAGCTTTGAATTACAATCAAAATATTTGAGCCTGACCCCCAACTGTCATGATAGACTAGATTTCTTGGCTCTGTCAGGCTCTGTTATCACCTACCTAAGATTACAACAGGGATCGAATCCCTTTCTTGGAAGAATACAGAAATAAACACTTCGAGAAATAAGGTCGAGAGAGGAAGGAGGAGGTGTCCCCTTGCTGCTTCAATGGAGGCCTTCGATGGAGCCATGTCCCTGTTGTTGTCATGCTTCTCTCTACTGTTGAAGTGGTTTACTACTACATCAGTCGACTTCTGTCAATTCTTCCTTAACTGCCTGAGTGAGCTATTTCATGGAGAATTGATGGAGTGTTTTTGGGTAGGGATGCACTATGTAGAGGAGTGAGACTCCATGTCAAGGCATTAAGTCTCCATAGAGGTGTCCCATATTGTCATTTATGCACTGTCCCCCTACTTCATTCAATACCAGAGTTTTCGACCCATACGTCTATTGAAACCACTACAAAACACTATCAGAGCACCATGTCTGTGGGTCCTTAATGTTTGAAACAAATGAATAGGTGGGCACTTTTAATTTCCCCTTTAGCCCCTATGTTTTCCGCCCCTTTGATATTTTCTTATCATATGACCGGGGCTACGACAAGGGGCTTAGCCCTCAGGCGCTGAGGACTTCAAGCTCCTGTCCAGGGGCTTCTTTCCTTTGTTATTATGAAATCCCACACTTCAGTGTGTTAATTTGTTTTTCCTGTGGAACTTCCCTTTATCCTTGCAATTGTTGATATGTGGGGTCGAGCCCCCAAAAGATATCACAATCACAATCGCGGGAGGGGGGGAATCTTTACTTTTTTCTTTGGAGTGGGCCGTCAATCTGGACGTGAGACCTTTATAAACCTTGTCGTAATAATTTATCGCATCTAGGGCTTCTTCCTTATCACAATCGCATATGGGGAGGAGTCCCGCATATCGCAATCGCAAGCTCCATCGCCTTTATCATTTTCCCTTAACGGTTGCAAACACCAATTTTTGGGGTGATGTCATCACTGCCACATGTCACCCTGTGAGTGGTGAGACATGGCACCCAAAAATGGCCCCATATCACCCCTGAAAATGCTGAAATTGGGTGACACATGTCCCCTGTATGGCCACGTCACCCTTCATACTCCCACATCACTGATGACGTCAGCTTCTATGTCTGTTTTGATGACCAATCAGGGGCCGCCACGTGGCCCCCTAGAGAAGAGAGATAAAATGGCCTTCCTGGCCCTGTGTTTGCAAATATTTCCTTTGCAAATGATTTTTTGGCCTCTCCGATGACTTTGCACTAAATCGTAAGATCGATAACTTACCATTTTTTGGAGTTGCGACCCCCGTCGATCGTTGATAGCCGAGAACCCAAAGCCACTGATCTTTGATCATTGTAACGTCGTATTACCATGTGGAGGAGAGAGAAGGGGGGCAATTTACCTGGGTTTTCCAATCATTTCCTTCATTAAAACGTTTTAGCCTCCCCCAGTGATACATTGTTATATCGCAGATCAGCCCCCGCAAAAACTTATTAACCACGGATAATCCTTAAGCTTGTGTCCTAGGACCCTTTCGATAGCCGATCATTCATACATTGTGCCCAGACCTGCCGACCGCCGATATGCGATATCGATGATCGGCAGATCATTTTTTCACACTCATTCAGTGCTTCATACCTGTCTGAACACTAATATGCAATATGTGATGAGCCTCATGGGTCCCAATTGCAATTTTTTTTCAACACTTAGCCATTTTTTGGCTTTTTTGAGCTTTCTAAAGGGATTCTTCAGCAAGTTCAAACTTCTAATCCAGGAACACTTTTTTGGACTTCTTTATACCAATGGAAATCTCTTTTTGAGCATTGCACACTAGAGAGGTTCCCATCTAGCTCTGACAGCCTTTGTGGGTCATAATTTGGAATCAAACATCATTTCTATTTGGATTTTGAAGAAATTGATGACCTGTGAAGCAGTGAATGACAACACTTCCAACAATGCATCCCACAAAATCGCATCAAGTTCCTCATGACAACCTTACTACTATCATGATTAACATGATGCAATGCAACAAGCACATGGAATACAAGTGTAAGATACACACATGAAACTGACATGCATGCATGATCGAGCACCTTCACCCAAGGAGAGCGCAACCACGCTCTGATACCAATCTATGACACCCCCTCCTCCCAAGTCCACCCAAGCTATCTGTCAGCCAGGGTAAACATGCAACAAGAGAGGCTACTATGAGAGATTCAACTTCCTTGGTGACCTTCAGGAAATGGAATCAACGGAACATATCAAACAAACCCATCCACATCAACAACAACGCAATCAGGAGACATTTCAGCCACTCAGACATCCTATCCTTGAGTCCCACTAATGATTTAAGCCTTTTAACCTCTGGTCACTCTCATGATATAGGCATGACAGTTTCCAACAACCCAAAGTTGCTCTCATAGACCTATGTACCAGTGACTGTGGACTTTTCTCAGCATACCTATGCCAGCGAACCCGATATTTGAGCCACTTTTCTAGCTCAGAATCTCAGCCTCTACCAAAAACTTGATACAACCTTCAGGATCCATCAAAGAAGTGATAACAATGTTGATAAATCAAAAATCAACCAAAGGACTAGGATTGAGCATCCCCATCTAGGACTGACATTCTATTAAACACTTGGCATCAATGCAAATTACAGGTCTAGGATACAAGACAAAGCATAAATGACTAAAAGAACTTATGAAACATAACCAAAAGGATCACCTCCTTCCCCATTGAACTATTATATCATCAATTAGGTATTGCATCCATCTATTTAACAATTACAAGTAAATACATGAAATAACCATGACATGAACCAGTCATTTAACGATGCTTATAACCAACATAAAACCATATAAATATCAAGGATATGACAACCATTAGATCCACATATAACTAGTGAAAAAGTAAGAGAACTTAGCTTTTATTAATCATAGGCAAATCTTACCAAGTTTGAGACTTCCACGTACCACCCAACCATACACATCGCTGAACCAAATCTCTCTTTCAGCCAATCACCCCCATTCCATAGTCCAATCATTCATGTGGAATCTCATAGAACAACCAATCCAAGAAAAACCGAGGGAATCCAGAGGTTAAACCATCACCACCCTCACCAAACTGTCATCACACCAAAATCGATGCTCTGATCATAACCGAACGGAACTTGGAATTCCATATGGAATCCATAACTATCCTTGAGGAATGTTTTGTCTCCTTGTCTCTCAGGCTTACCGCAATCAAAACCTAGATCACTAGGCCCTAAACCGAGACTTCTCCCTCAGGCTTTACTGTGTATCACTCCAAAACCGGTCAAGGGATTCCTAGGCCTTTGGGAATGAAAATTGAGACCACCTCTGCCCCGGATTCTGAAATCCATATGGAAAACCACATCTCAAAACCGAGATAAACATCCCAACATACCATGGCCTCCAGAAAAAGGCAAGGCTAGGCTAAAAACCACAGTCATAACCCGATAAATCCATGTCACTGACAACACGATAACCATACACCAACATGCAAAGCCATGCATGTCCAAACCAGTTAGAAAATCACACATTTAAAATCCCTGCTTGTGGGTATGATGCCAACTGGGGTATGCTCTGAAAAGAGTAGACAGGGGAGCAACATTCTATGACCCTATGAAGGTAGGGGAGCAACATCTTCAACCCTATGGGTAACATATATGGGAGTACCCTATTGTCCAGAGATCTCTCAACCCCAGGAGCCCTCTATCTCAATTCCTCACCCTGGGAGCTCAAAAAGGGTGGGAAAGTTGGCTCAGTGTCCTCGATTAGCATTGCACCTTATCAGGAGGGGCCACATACATCAATCCAAGATGCTCTCAGAAGACCAAGAACTTTCCTTTCGGTAATGCCTTGGTGATAATATCTGCAATCTGCTCATCTGTCGATATGTGATGGAGTCTAACAACTCCTCTTTGCACCATGTCTCAAATAAAGTGATATCAAATCTCAATGTGCTTGGACTTGTCATGGAACACGAGATTCACTGCGAAATGGATCCCACTTTTGTTGTCACAATATATCACTGTATTGTCTAGGACCTGCTCAAATAGTTCTCCAAAGAGAATCCTCAACCAAACTGCTTCGCAGTTAGCCATGCTAGTGACAATGTATTTTGCTTTGGTGGTTCTCAATACAATAGAATTTTGTTTCCTACTCATCTAGGATATCATGACAGATCCAAGGCTAAAACAATATGCAGATGTACTCTTTCTGTCAATAATATTTCTTACCTAGTCAACATCAGTGTCTCCATGAAGCTGAACATCTCCAATAGAATATCTCAGGCCAACTGTGATCGACCCATGAAAATATCTCAATACATGTTTGGAAACTATCCAATGTGCATGGAGGGGCTTGGTTATGAATTGAGTCAATGTATTTACTGCATAGAAAATATCTGGACGTGTTTTCACAAGGAACATTAGAGTCCCAATCAGTTGACTATACCTAGATGGATTTTCCAAATCGAGTCCTACAGCTTCTCCACATAACTTCTTGTAGTTCATTTCCATTGGTGTAGCCATGTATTTGCATTCAGTCATTCCAAATCTTTCCAGCAACTTTACAACATATTTTCCTTGTGAAAGGAAAATCTCACCAGGCCTTTGCCACACCTCAAGGCCTAGAAAGTAATGCATGAGACCAAGGTCCTTAATCTTGAATTCAGAGGCTAGCTCCCTCGTACACTCGATCATCAGAGGCTCATTACTTGTCAAGAATAGATTATCAACATATAAAACCAAAATCAATGGCATACCTTGGACTACCTTGAAGTAGAGGTTGGGATTAACATTGCTTCTTGTGAATCCCAACTTCTTTAAGTAACTCAATGCGTGCATACCAAGCTTGGGGAGCTAGCTTCAAACCATACAATGCCTTCTTCAACCTGCAAACATGTGTTCTTTGATATTTCATTTCAAATCCATGTGGTTGTTCAACTTATAGTTCTTATTGTAACATGCCATGCAGGAAAGTGGTCTTTATGTCCATCTAATGAAGAGTCCATCCTTGACTAGCAGTAAGGCAACTAACAAACAGATGGTTGTATATTGAGCCACGGGAGCAAATATGTAATCATAATCTTCTCCCTCTTTTTAATAAAATTCTCGAGCTACAAACCTTTCTTTGTATTTCTCCATGCTTCCATCAATTCCATGTTTGATCTTGAATAGCCACTTTGATGTCACAACAAGCTTCCCATTTGGTCTTGGTACAACATCCCATACATCATTTTTCACATTCAGTCTTGGTACAACATCCCATACATCATTTTTCACAATTGATTCATATTCCTTGGCCATAGCATCCTTTCAAACTTGTTCTTTTACTGCTTCTTCGAATGAGGATGGTTCAACTTGAATCATAGTGCTCATGGCTGCAACATATCCCTGATACCTGCATGGTTGCTTCCTTTCTCTAAATGATCTACGAATGGAAACATTTCTCTCGGCATTTTGTAGAGTATCGTGGAGCCAAAGTGGTCTCTTCCTAGTAGGAGGATCACTTGGAGGAGGATCTAACGAATCCATAAGCTCCATGGGATCATCAACCATATTGGACTCGAGCAAAGAAGGACCATCTAGAATATCCCAGTCATCATTCTCTTCCTTCGGAGGAGGAGGTGGAGGAAGATCTCTTGCTTTTCCAAGAGCTGCATCTTTATCGAATGTTACGTCCCTGCTAATTTCGACCTTCCTCTGCACAAGAATATATATTCTATATGCTTTAGAATTTTCACAATAACCCACAAACATACCTTTTCTTCCTGTAGCTTTCAATTTGTTCTTTTATCCTTTGGCACATGAAAATATACGGGGCATCCAAATATACAATGATGTCTAATATCGGGCTTGAAACTTGTGAATATTTCTTCAGGGGTCATATTTTCTAATGCTTGATGAGGCACCCTATTTTGAACATATACAATAGAAGATGTGGCTTATGCCCAAAGGAACTTTGGCACCTTTTGATCATGGAGCATGGCATAGGAAACTTTTAATATAGGCTTGTTCTTCCTTTCAATTAAACCATTATGTTCAATACATGGCACTATTGTTTCCTTCTTGATCCCTTCTTTCTTGCAAAATGCTATGAATTCGTTTGACATGTATTCCCTTCCATTATCGGTCCTGAAGACTTTGATTCTCTTTCCTATTTGATTTTTGAGGCTTTGAATTCCTTGAATATTTCAAAGGCTTCATCTTTGTGCTTAAGGTAGCATATCCATGTCTTTCTTGAGAAGTCGTTAATAAAGGTGATGTAGTAAAGATGACCACCAATGGAATGCACAGGCATCAGACCACATATATCCAAATGAATGAGATGAAGGATGTCATCTGTCTTTTTTTTACTAGAGGAAAATGGTCGCCTTGTTTTCTTTCCACTAACTTGGACAAACTCCATCGTGATGAGCTTCAACATCAAGAATACCTGAGACAGATTTCTTCAATTTCAAAAGAGCGTCATAGTGTAAATGAGCTAGCTTTCAGTGCCATATCTCGCTCAGATGATTGGTATTATGAACCAATGCTAGAAGTGGCCTTCCAGTGACTTTATAGAGTCCTTCAAATCTTGATCCTAATGTGAATTCATCTCTCATAGGTGAATCAGCAGGCCAAGTCAAAACTTTTCCTTTGATGAAGGAAACCCTCATCCCTTTATCTTCCAATGTGGATATAGATACCAAATTTTCATTAATCTCGACATATACATAACATCATGTAGTAGAACTGATTCCCCATAATTCAACTGAAATTTGACGGACCCAAATCCTTTCACGGGATGAGTGGAGTTGTCTCCAAGAATGATATTCAGCTTAGTCTCCCTCTCTACCAAATTAGAGAGGACTTCCTTGTATCTAGAGAAATGATGAGTGGCCATGCTATCAATCAACCAACTATCCCACGAATCCGGTGGAGAAGAACTAGTAAGGGCAGAAATAAGAATGTAGTCACATTTATTTACAACATTACTTTCATACCTGGGAACCCTTGACTTCTTTTGAGGAGGATGATCTTCTTCATGGTCACCTGAGGAATCTCTTCTTCTTCTTTCATATCTTCTATCGCAGTTATTTCTTTGATTGTCTTTTCTTCTTCTATTATTGTTTATACTTCTAGTGTTGTAACGTGGCTCTTCTCGAGGCAGTCTCGTGTATAATGAACTTTATTGTGGCAATTGTAGCATTCAATATGAGATAACGATCTGTCATTCTTTCCTTTTGTATTTTGAGAAGGACGTTTCCTTCATGGACCTCCTTTTCCCTTCTTCCTTTTGTCATGAGTGATGTATGCAACAAGCTCTCCCTCTTCATGCTTTTGAATCCTTCCTCTTACTATCATCCTCAATTCTTCTTGAGTAAGCTTCCCAACAATTTCATCAAATGATGGAAGGATATTGTTGTTTCTTGATTGTAGTAATGAAGGTTTCCCAAATAGGAGGGGGGCCTCTAAGAGTCATAACTACTAGTTCCTTGTCAGGCACATTTTTTCCAACTCTCTGCAATTGATCTCTAAGACGCGAGATCTCCATAATGTAGGATTGAAAAACTTCTCCTTTGTTCATCTTGGTTTCCTTGATTTGATCTTTCAAGGTGATGATCTCATTCAAGTTGTTGATTTCATACATGTTTACTATCTTATCATACATGTCTTTAGACTTTCTTAAATTCCCAACATATGCAAGTAAATGATCGTGTAAACCATCATCTATAGTTTGCTTTGCTTTGGACTCACCTTTCTTGTACCTGTTCTTGAGGGAAGCGGAAGCATTTTCTGGAGGCTCTAGCATCCTTCCTTAAATGTATTCCAACACATCATTGTTGTCAGCTATGATCTCCAACCTAACTTTCCATGCAGCAAAGTTTGATGCATCACCCAACTTTTCATGTTCCTTGAAGGTAGAGGAAGACATCTTGACCTTGACTAGGCAATCTCTTCTCTGATAATGAGGGTTCCAATGCTTGTCTACTTTTGGGCTTGTCCTTCACCTCAACTCTAAAACCATGTTAATTATTTTATTGTTCTATGTTGTATCAATTACTTTAGTCCAATTTACTTCTTCATTAACAATGCATCCAGTTATTAGCAATGTAACCAATCATTAACTCTAATTGAAGATAGAACAATATATGTAATGACAAATAAGACAATAAAACAACCATAAGAGGCAACAAATTGGTCCACGATGAGGGGAAAACCGTTTCAAATCTTCTTCTTTAATAGATCATCATAAAACATTTTCAGCAGAGAGTACAATGAGCCCAATACATATATTTGTAGCGAATATTTACAATACAGATTTATAAATCTACAAAACAACAGAGAGAAACCTAGATCTACCATATCACTAAAGCCAACTGTCAAACTCAAGGTCAAAACCTTGGACACTCTCAGCAAAATTGACTACGTGCGTCCAAAACTCTCTGTACACTCTCTTGACCACTGTGTGAGGGCATCTGTGACTGCTCGGACGCTCTCAGGAAGACTGTGCAAGAGTTTGGGGTCAAACTCACCCAGATCTGCTCCAAACCCTCAGACGCTCTCTTTGAGTTAATGTGTGTGCATCTAGGATTGCGTGGACACTCTAAGGACCACTCTGTGCGAGCGTCTAGGGACTAATTCAACTCGATCAATCTCTGAAACCCTGGATGCTCACTGAGGCTTCTGTGCCAACGTTTAGGGATTTTTAGACGTTGTCTTGACCATTGTGTGCCAGCGCCCTAGGATTAAAACGCTCAGTTATGTGCCAATGTCCAAGAATCAGAAAACCCTAGATCAGTTCGAACTCCTCCCCTATGATTTCAGACCCTTGCGTGAACTCCTTCCATTAGACCTGTCTGAACCAAGACAAAAGAGAATAAGAGATGATGGCTTAATTAATGTGTTGAAATGAGCTCGAGGTCGCTTCTATTTATAGGCTTTCTTGAGGGTCCACTTGGGGTTGAGGCCGACCTAACCAATTTCACATGTGCTTAGGGCTGACCCATTCCATAATACATGTATGAATAAAATAATTCAAAAATCAACTTCTGCTTGACCAAATAGGATGATCTTTAGATCGATTTCTTGTCCTCTCGAAAAGAGGAATTTAATGCAAGCATCATCTCGGTCATCTGAGCTATCCAAGGTGGAATTTGGCCCTAGTTGCAAAAATTAACACTTTGAGTAGTCTGAAGAGAATTAATGAATAACCTCATGATAGAATCCTCATGAACCATATTAATCTTTGAAGCATGGTGAATTTTACGACATGATCCCCAAATGAAGAATGATCACCATCAAAATTTGGAACATTTTCATACAATTTGTATCGTAACAATTATGATATCCAGGAATATCCTTAACATCCAGAGTAGGGTACATTTCATGCAAATCCCAAAGAGCCATTGTCTTGAATCTTCCAGCCTAGGAAGATGTTTGCTTCACCCTACAAGCATGGAAACATTTAAAGCCCAATGAAGGACTAGGTCTTTGTTCTTACAATGGAGTTGCGAGATGAGTAGATTTATCTTTGTTTATGGGATAAGCTTAGTAAAAAAAATGAAGCTTAGACTTTGAATTACAAGGAGGTTGACTCAACTCCTCCCTAACAATGATGCCATAAATGTTGCCTCAAAATCTAGTAGGCCTTGTGGGAGGCCTTACAAGGAAAATCTAGACATTCATTAGGGAAATTTTGAGGTAAAAAATGGGCTTTTAAAACAAAAAATGTACTAACAAAATTAAGTTTAAAAGAACCAAGAGGACTTAAGATCACAATGTCATCCCTAGGGGAGAACCATAGGATTCAAGATGATGCTGTCATCCCTAGGGGAGAATATTTTGGAAGGAGAAGAAGAAAAATATTTTTTTAATTATATTTTTGGCTTATCTCCTTCTAGGATTAATCAAATGTCAAGTGGAGAATGTCAAGTGGAGGGAAAAGAAGAAAATTGTTTTTTAATTGCATTTTTGGCTTATTTCCTTCTAATTTTAATCAAATGTTAAGTGTAGAAACTCGTTGGGTGAAAAATTAAATTCAACATTCAACGAGTACCCACTCTACATAGTTTTGACTAGACCCACATAGACAAAATTGAAAATAAATGAAAAAACATGTTTTTATGCATCCAACATCGTCTACACTTGAAATTTGATTAAATTTAGAAGGAGATATGTTTAAACCTAGGAGATAAGTCGAAAACACAATAAAAAGTAGTTTTTTTCTTTTCCTTTAAAAGCTCATCTCTTATTTTATTATTTTATTTTTCTTTGGAGATCCATTTTAGACCTCAAAATTCCCCTAATGGTTGCAATGTTGGAGAATGTAGCTAGATTTCGTATTCATAATGACCTTTGTAAACATGACACTATATTTTTGAATATCAAAAGAGAAAAAAAAAAAATTGTTTATCAAAGCGTGGGTTTCATGCTCAAGTCTAGGTCAAAGCATGTTCTTCATGCTTCTAGGGCTTTCTAGGTCAATAAAGAATTTTTGTCATGTATTATAGTCCCATTTGGACTCATTGTAACAAAATAAAATAATTATTTTTCAGTTAAGAAAGCTAATTTATCCTCCAAGACCAAGTCGGACCTAACAAGGACAAGTCGGCTCAAAGGAAGGCTATTTGACCTTACAAGAAGGTTATAAATAAGGACTGCGACTCATTTGAAGCATTCAGTCACAACAAGTTCGATTTGCAATTGAACAAGAAGAAAAGGAAGTGTGAAGGGCAAGAAAGAAAGGGGAATCACCTAGCGAAGGAAGGAAGGATGAAGGAATACCTAATTTTGTCCATGCGTACGAAAACTAGGGTTTTTGGGGTTATTGTTGGGTCGGAAATTGTAGGTCGAAGGTGTAGATCTGAAGTGAAGGCTCAAACCTATTGGGAGCAAACTTGAAGAATGTTTGATCTTTCTTGACCTTGGAAGAATTCATATTTCTTGAAGGAGATCTTGTTGAGACGCTGACTTGGTGCGTGGGAGGAATTTTTGGCTTTGGTCTTTTGCTCTTGGAAGTCTCATTTTGAAGTGATTCTATAAGAAAAGTAGTCTTTCTAGGTTTTCCCCTTGAGAGGTTTTTCCTTGGCTTGGAGCCTTTATCTTGTGTACTTTGTCCCTTTGTGATCTTCATTGTTTTGGTAATTTCTTGATGAACAATAAATAAATAAGTAATAAAACACCAACTACATCAGAATTAATTATCAAGTAAGGAACTGGAAAGTCAATCATAATTGACAAGAACCTTGATTTTTCGACATGCAACAATGAAGGGGATTGCCACTGCCACCTCAGCAATCTTCCTCTTTCTCTTTAGTGGAATTACACCACAAGGGAGGCTTCACATTGATCACCTAAAGTTTATTCTAAATTATATGGTTAAAAGTAATGTAGATAGAGGCTAGTTGAATACACTCTTTAATGGAAAAAGGCACAACTCTTCTTGTAAAGGAGTAGTGTATCATACACCAAAAGCGGTTGCTAGATATGTTGCAACAAATGGGTTCTTACTCTTAGGCATACACGAAGGAAAGAAAAGGCTCATTGGAGATATGATCAACAAAGTGATAAAGCCAACCACATTAAGCCTTATGTTGAAGCCCTAGCTAGGGCTAGGGTTCTCTAGGGCACAAAATACTTAGAGAAGGATGATGTAAACCCTCCTAGGGTAAGTTTAACCATGTAAAAGGCTATATTTTGAGTTAAAAGGATCACCAAAGTTAAACTCAAGTTTTATTACCTCCAACATTCATCCACAAGAGTTGTAATCAAATTCGACCCTATTAAAATGCCCTAGCGACTTGCCTTTAAATTCTTAGAAAATAATAGAAAAGAAGAATATTTAAGGCTTTAAGGTTTTTTTATCAACACCAAGGTTGCCAATCCCTATTCCTTCTTGGGTGATGGAGTATTTAGGCTAATTAGGCTAATTCAAGAGATAGTGGATAAATGCTTGGAACAATGGGGAAAACCTCTTGTTTTCACTTGTACAACTATAGTTGTAAAAATCAAAACTAGGTTTCGAACCCGCTGCCTATCTAATCATGATTTGGATAAATGCTTGGAGTAACAAGGAAAACCTCTTGTTTTCATGTGTACAAACCATAGTTATAAAAATCGAAACTGCATTTTTAACTGAATACCTATCTAATTGTGATTCAGATAAATGCTTGGAGTGAGGGGGGAAACTTCTTGTTTTCATTTGTACAAACCATAGTTGTAAAAATCGGAATTAGGTTTCGAACCAACTGCCTATCACATGATTAGAGCTGGAATTGGGTCAAACCGGATTCAATAAACCATAATTAAAAAAAAAATACAAAAAATAATTGTTTTTTAATGAAAAAATATTTTTAACATTACAAACCATGATTCCATACCTTTATAGACAAAATATGCAAAGTCTATTCATTTATATACCATGTAAGGGTGCATATATCAAAATGGCACCGAGTGCACTACATATCTTCAACAAAATACATAAGTAGTGTGGCTCTAAATGGCCTCTAGAGTCCAAAAACAATGCTACAAGTCAAGCTACCAGGCCAGTAGCTTACTATAAATCATTGATCAACATGACAATCATCAAATTCAGGCTTCCACGTTAACTTGATTGCTTGATAATAAATCAATGAGTTTCCCTATAATTAGTAGTGCTTCACAACCAATGAGCCTTGGTGAGGATGGTCAACTCAACCAACAGTAGGTTTAGTCAAGTTGACTTGCCAAGTTTTGGCAAGTGTTGGTGAATTTTCTAACTATGAGACATATTTGTTAGAACATATATAGACACATTATGATCAAACATAAATAGTATAGCCAATAGATTGTAATAGTTTAGGTTGAAAGAATAAGAACCAAATGACATAATAATTTGCAGAGTTTGGTATAACTTATCTGTCTTATGGAGTACAAATAATGGGGGTTGTTACCACTCAAACTAGCAGCGGTCCTAGTAGGGAATCCTAAAGGGACAATTACTAGGTCAAGGGCAACAATGGGGCAATAGCCCACTGTCATGTCAGCTAAAGCTCCCTACTCTTTACAAAATTTCATCGATGGGAGGAGACCTGGTATGATAAGGATCACAAAGATGAATAGATCAAAGATAATATGAAGGGTGATCCTAGAAGTTTATTCACAAGAGAGGTTCAAGATTGTGGCTTGCTTGTCATGGAAGACAAGATGGAAGGCATTCTAGGAAGGGCTTGGGGAGAATTTCAAGGGTTAGGTTTTGAGTATGTGTCTTATAAAGCAGATCCCTAAGCCCTAGAATTATTGTGGAAACTTGGGTTCTAGGTGATATTTGGAGAATTAAACTTGATAGTGCATGGGACCACACGAGACCAACTGGACTCGAGGTTAGGTCAAGAGGATAAGATTTAACAACCAATGATTTACTTGACCTAATTAGAGAGGGGGAAAGGGATCAAGGAATGAATTTTAAATGAAAGGCAATGCAAGGATACCAGTGAGGTTTCTACCCTAAGGGAAACCAAGGGCAAGAATTGGTCTTCAAGCTAGGGCTTGTGATATTTCAAGATCCCATCGTCGGAATATCATGAAATTTGGAGGGCTTCTTAAGGACACATCAACATAGTTGTGAACCAAAAATCAAAGTATTTGGATGGCTAGATTGTGAGATAATTGATGCCCTAGGTGAGCTATGTAGGTTAGGCCTAGAAAAAGAGGGGAAGGTGAAAGAAATAAGCTTTAAAGTGATCACCAAAGAAGGATCAGTGCTTTGTCCTCTGGGAGAGATGGATTCATGGAAGATTTAGAGTTTGGATTGATTTCCAGTTGTCAAGGAGGCTTGAAAGACAACTTCATTGGGCATTAGGGCTTAATAGAAGTAGCTTCAACGTCATTTATACTTCGTTCAACAATATTTGGTGACTTGTCAAGACAAGGATGTCTCTAGGAACATTTATTCATTCAAACATGTCCCAATCATGATAAACACTATTTAGAGATTTAATTTCCACACTTTGTTCCAAGAAAAACAACAAATTAACCCCAGAATAGCGAAAATCCTAATATCATGAATGCAACAAAATAAAGAATCAAAATAGCATTAACATAGTACTTACATGTAAGAAGAATATATCCAATCACCAAGATATGCCAATCATAGAAGCTCCAAGGCAAAGAAGTAACCAAACATCGAAATTCATGCATTCATCCAAAAAGTCTCATCCTCAAAAGATAGCGAAAATCTCATAAGAAGATTGATCCAATCCAATTGATGATACAAATGATTCATGTCTCTCCTATTTATACACTCATTAGGAGTTCGAATTACTTAAATTGAGCCTACATTAGCCCACCAACTAAAATAATGTGCAAATAACTATCTATTGGTGACAAGCCCACCAAAATAGCTCATAAATAAAATAATAAGCCTCCCAAAAGGTCGAATAATCAATAATGTATATCATTGTGCTCTCTAAGGGGCCTGATGAAGTCCATAAGTTCCAAAATTATGAGTTGGACTTCCAAAAGTCATGGACAAGGGGTTGGCCCATTGTTCTCCACATAATAAACCTATGGTGCTCCCAATGGTTGTGAGGGCACACAAGTGATCTCATGGGTTTCCAAGTAACTTGAAGATGCTTGTAGACCATCTCTAAGGGCTTAGATGATGGTGTAGGTGATGCCACATCATCCTACAAGTCTTGGGTTAGCTGCTAAGTGCATGGTACATTTGTAGGGTTGGTTGGGCAAAGGTGAACCAGGCGCATCTTCCTCGTCCAATAGGTGAATCTCGAGCAATCTCTAAACATCTTTGGGGATCCATGGAGTGTTTTCTACTGTTGTGGAGGCCCATGGCTCTCAACACACACCCTACAATGTGCCAATGGACGTTCCCTTAGGCTTATGTGCCAGCGTCTAGGGCTTTCTAGATGTTGTCTTGACCATTGTGTGCCAGCATCTAGGGACTAAAATGCCCAGTTTTGTGTGAGCTCCTCCCTTGTGATTTCAGACCCTTGCATGAACTCCTTCCGTCAGACCTGTGCGAGCTCCTCCCCTGTGATTTCAGATCCTTGCGTGAACTCCTTCCGTCAGACTTGTGCGAACCAAGGCAAAAGAGGATAATAGAAGATGGCTTGATCAATGTGTTAAAATGAGCTTGAGGTCACTTCTATTTATAGACTTTCTTGAGGGCTTGGGGTTGAGGCCAACTTAACCAATTTCACATGTGCTTAGGGCCAACCCACTCCATAATAAATGTATGAATAAAATAAATCAAAAATCAACTTTTTCACATGTGCTTAGGGCCAACCCACTTCATAATAAATGTATGAATAAAATAAATCAAAAATCAACTTTTGCTTCACCAATAGGGTGATCTTTAGGTCGATTTTGGTCCTCTTGAAAAGAGGAATTTAATGCAAGCATCATCTTGGTCATTTGAGTTGTCCAAGTTGGAATTTGACCCTAGTTGCAAAAATTAACACTCCCTCTCAACTACAAAGAATTCCACCTACCAACATTTGTCAGCCCAATACATATATTTGTAGCAGATATTTACAACACAGATCTATAGATCTATAGAACAACAGAGAGAAACCCAAATCTACCAGATTATTGAAGCCAACTGAAGTCAACTGTCAAACCCAAGGTCAAAACCTTGGACTCTCTTAGCAAAATTGACTGTGTGCGCCTGAAACTCTCTGGGTGCTCTCTTAGCCACTATGTGAGGGTGTTTGTGTGGACCCTCTCATGAAGACTTTGTGCGAGTGTCTGGGGTCAAACTCACCCATATCTGCTCCAATACCCTAGACTCTCTCTTCCAGTTACCGTGCGTGCGTCTGGGACTGCCTGGACGCTCTCAGGACCACTCTGTGCGAACGTCGAGGGACTAATGCAGCGTGATCTCTCTGAAACCCTGGACGCTCCCTTAGGTTTTTGGGCTAGCGTGTAGGGCTTTCTGGATGTTGTCTTGACCATTGTGTGCCAACATCCAGGGACTAAAATGCCCAGTTCTATGCGAGTTCCTCCCTTGTGATTTCAAACCCTTGTACGAATCGCTTCCGTCAGACCTGTGCGAGCTTGCCCCTTGTGATTTCGGATCCTTGCGTAAACTCCTTTCGTCAGACATGTGTGAACCAAGACAAAAGAGAATAATAGAAGATGGCTTGAGGTCACTTCTATTTATAGGCTTTCCTGAGGGTCCACTTGGGGTTGAGGTTGACCTAACTAATTTCACATGTGCTTAGGGCCAACCCACTCCATGATACATGTATGCATAAAATAATTCAAAAATCAACTTTCCCTTGACCAATAGGGTGATCTTTAAGTCGATTTTGGTCCTCTCAAAAAGAGGAATTTAATGAGAGCATCATCTCAATCATCTGAGTTGTCCAAGGTAGAATTTGACTCTAGTTGCAAAAGTTAACACTCTCTTTCAACTAGGAAGAATTCCACTCGCCAATATTTGTCAGTTGATCTTCACATCATCCTGTCATGTTGTGGTCATGCTTTGGCTTCTCTGCTCAACTCTGTCTACTGAAAAATTTTCAGATCTAAAAGAAGAAGAATTAGGGAGCAATAGGTTCCACCCATACCGAGCAATAGGATAAGTCATCATACAGGCGAACACATCTTCAACGCTGAAATCTCATCGCGGAGCTCATTCTCAACCCGAAACATCAAAAGGGGAGCAACTCTCAACCCAATCTTATTTCTTGCCCATCTTCCCATCATCTCAGTAGTCATGTGGTAGAACATGTGCATCATAATTGACTTGGGTTGTACACCCCAAGTACACTCTCAACTCATTCCTCAAACGAGGAGTGGTATTCCCGACAAGCCCTGCTTGTGTATATGATGCCAACTGGGGCATGCTCTGCAAAGACCAGACAGGGAAGCAACATTCTATGACCCTATGAAGATAGGGGAGCAACATCTTCAACCCTATGGGTAACATATATGGGAGTACCCTATTGTCCAGAGATTTCTCAACCCCGGGAGCCACATACATCAGTCCAAGATGCTCTCTGAAGACCAAGAACTTTCCTTTCGGTAATGCCTTGGTGAGAATATCAGCAATCTTCTCATCTGTCGATATGTGATGGAGACTAACAACTCCTCTTTGCACCATGTCTCGAATAAAGTGATATCAAATCTCAATGTGCTTGGAGTTTTCATGGAACACGAGATTCTCTACGAAACGGATCCCACTCTTGTTGTCACAATATATCACTGTATTGTCTAGGACCTGCTCAAATAGCTCTCCAAAGAGCTTCCTCAACCAAACTGCTTTGCAGTTAGCCATGCTAGTGACAATGTATTATGCTTCAGTGGTTCTCAATACAATAGACTTTTGTTTCTTGCTCATCTAGGATATCATGACAGATCCAAGGCTAAAACAACATGCAGATGTACTCTTTCTATCGATAATATTTCTTACCTAGTCAACATCAGTGTATCCATGAAGTTGAACATCTCCAATAGAATATCCCAGGCCAAGTGTGATCGACCCATGCAAATATCTCAATACGTGTTTGGAAACTATCCAATGTACATGGAGGGGCTCGATCATGAATTGAGTCAATGTATTTACTGCATAGCAAATATCTGGACTGGTTTTCACAAGGAACATCCGAGTCCCAATCAGTTGACTATACTTGGATGGATTTGCCAAATCGAGTCCTACAGCTTCTCCACATAACTTCTTGTAGTTCATTTCCATCGGTGTAGCCATGGATTTGCATTCAGTGATTCCAAATCTTTCCAGCAACTTTACAATGTATTTTCCTTGTGAAAGGAAAATCTCACCAAGCCTTTGCCACACCTCAAGGCCTAGAAAGTAGTGCATGAGACTAAGGTCCTTAATCTCGAATTCAAAGCCTAGCTCCCTCTTACACTCGATCATCAGAGGCTCATTACTTGTCAAGAGTAGATTGTCAACATATAAAAGCAAAATCAATGGCATACCTTGGACTGCCTTGAAGTAGAGGTTGGGATCGACATCGGTTCTTGTGAATCCCAGCTTCTTTAAGTAACTCAATGCGTGCATACCAAGCTTGGGGAGCTTGCTTCAAACCATACAATGTCTTATTCAACCTGCAAACAACATGTGTTCTTTGATCTTTCTTTTCAAATCCATGTGGTTGTTCAACATATACTTCTTATTGTAACATGCCATGCAGGTCTTTATGTCCATCTGATGAAGAGTCCATCCTTGACTAGCAGTAAGGCAACTATCAAATAGATGGTTGTATATCGAGCCACAGGAGCAAATATGTCATCATAATCTTCTCCCTCTTTTTAAGAAAATTTTTGAGCTACGAACCTTTCTTTGTATTTCTCAATGCTTCCATCAATTCCATGTTTGATCTTGAATAGCCACTTTGATGTCACAACAAACTTCCCATTCGGTCTTGGTACAACATCCCACATCGTTTTTCACATTTGGTCTGGTACAACATCCCATACATCATTTTTCACAATTGATTCATATTCCTCGGCCATAGAATCCTTCCAAACTTGTCCTTTTACTGCTTCTTCGAATGAGAACGGTTCAACTTGAATCATAGTGCTCATGGCTGCAACATATCCCTGATACCTGCATGGTTGCTTCCTTTCTCTAAATGATCTACGAATGGGAACATTTCTTTCGGCATTCTGTAGAATATCGCGGAGCCAAAATGGTCTCTTCCTAGTAGGAGGATCACTTGGAGGAGGATCTAATGGATCCATAGGGTCCATGGGATCATCAACCATATTGGACTCGGGCACAGAAGGACCATCTAGAATATCCAAGTCATCATCCTCTTCCTTGGGAGGAGGAGGCGAAGGAAGATCTCTTGCTTTTCCAAGAACTGCATCTTTATCGAATGTTACGTCCCTGCTAATTTCGACCTTCCTCTGACCAAGAATATTTTTTCTATAGGCTTTAGAATTTTCACAATAACCCACAAACGTACCTTTTCTTCCTGTAGCTTTCAATTTGTTCCTTTATCCTTCGACACATGAAAATATACGAGGCATCCAAATATACAAAGATGTCTAATATCGGGCTTGACACTTGTGAATATTTCTTCAGGGGTCATATTTTCTAACGCTTGATGAGGCACCCCGTTTTGAACATATACAACAGAAGATGTGGCTTCTGCCCAAAGGAACTTTGGCACCTTTTGATCATGGAGCATGGCACGGGAAACTTCTAATATAGACTTGTTCTTCCTTTCAACTAAACCATTATGTTCAATACATGGCACTATTGTTTCCTTCTTGATCCCTTCTTTCTTGCAAAATGCTATGAATTCGTTTGACATGTATTCCGCTCCATTATCGGATCTGAAGACTTTGATTCTCTTTCCTGTTTGATTTTCAATCAAGGCTTTGAATTCCTTGAATATTTCAAAGGCTTCATCTTTGTGCTTAAGGTAGTATATCCATGTCTTTCTTGAGAAGTCGTTAATAAAGGTGATGTAGTAGAGATGACCACCAATGGAATGCACGGGCATCAAACCACATATATCAGGATGAATGGGATAGAGGATGTCATCCCTCTTGTTTTTACTAGAGGGAAACGGTGCCCTTGTTTTCTTTCCACTAACTTGGACAAACTCCATCATGATGAGCTTGAACATCAGGAATAGCTGAGACAGATTTCTTCAATTTTGGAAGAGCATCATAGTGTAAATGAGCCAACCTGCAATGCCATAGCTCGCTCAGATGATTGGTATTATGAACCAATGCTAGAAGTGGTCTTCCAGTGACTTTATAGAGTCCTTCAAATCTTGATCCTAATGTGAATTCATCTCTCATTGGTGAATCAGCAGGCCAAGTCAAAACTTTTCCTTTGATGAAGGAAACTCTCATCCCTTTATCTTCCAATGTGGATATAGATACCAAATTTTTCATTAATCTCGGCATATACATAACATCATGTAGTAGAATTGATTCCTTGTAGTTCAACTCAAATTTGACGGACCCAAAGCCTTTCACGGAATGAGTTGAGTTGTCTCCAAGAATGATCTTCAGCTTAGTCTCCCTCTCTACCAAATTAGAGAGGACTTCTTGTATCTAGAAAAATGATGAGTGGCCATGCTATCAATCAACAAACTATCCCACGAATCTGGTGGAGAAGAACTAGTGGGGGTAGAAATAAGAATGTATTCACATTTATTTACAACATTACTTTCATACCTGGGAGCCCTTGACTTCTTTTGAGGAGGATGATCTTCTTCACGGTCACTTGAGGAATCTCTTCTTCTTCTTCCATATCTTCTATTGCGGTTATTTCTTTGGTTGTCTTTTCTTCTTTTATTATTGTTTCTACTTCTGGTGTTGTAACGTGGCTCTTCTCGGGGCAGTCTCGTGTATAATGACCTTTATTGTGGCAATTGTAGCATTCAATATGATATAACGATCTGTCATTCTTTCCTTTTGTATTTTGAGAAGGAGGCTTCCTTGATGGACCTCCTTTTCCTTTCTTCCTTTTGTCATAAGTGATGTATGCAACAGGCTCTCCCTCTTCATGCTTTTGAATCCTTCCTCTTGCTATCATCCTCAATTCTTCTTGAGTAAGCTTTCCAACAATTTCATCAAATGATGAAAGGACATTGTTGTTGTTGATTGTAGTAATGAAGGTTTCCCAAATAGGAGGGAGACCTCTAAGAGTCACAACTACTAGTTCCTTGTCAGGCACATTTTCAATTGATCTCTAAGACGAGATATCCTCACAGTGTAGGATTGAAAAACTTCTCCTTTGTTCATCTTGGTTTCCTTGATTTCATCTTTCAAGGTGATGATCTCATTCAAGTTGGTGATTTCATACATGTCGAATATCTTATCATACTTGTCTTTAGACTTTCTTAAATTCCTAACATATGCAAGTAAATGATCTGGTAAACCATCATCTAAAATTTGCTTTGCTTTGGACTCACCTTTCTTGTACCGCTTCTTGAGGGAAGTGGAAGCATTTTCTGGAGGCTTTGGCATCCTTCCTTGAATGTATTCCAACACATCATTGTTGTCAGCTATGATCTCCAACCTGACTTTCCATGCAACAAAGTTTGATGCATCACCCAACTTTTCATGTTCCTTGAAGGTACAGGAAGACATCTTGACCTTGACTAGGCCTCTTTTCTCTGATAATGAGGGTTTCAATGCTTGTCTACTTTTGGGCTTGTCCTTCACCTCAACTTTGAAACCATGTTAATTTTTCTGATTGTTCTATGTTGTATCAATTACATTAGTCCAATTTACTTCTTCATTAACAATGCATCCAATTGTAGAATTGAGGCTTTTGTGATCCATCATAGTTATAAGAAGAGCTTCAGCATAAATCACATGAAAAAGACATTTGTCGACGCGTTTCGAACCAACTAGTGTGGTTCATC
>APFE030888028.1:10609-20693 GCA_000404065.3 Pinus taeda | reverse complement strand
ACAAAATTAGGTACAATGAATAGTATCATAAGTAATTTATTTAATTAAATAACTTATGTTGTTAATAGAATAATACTATTGGTTATTGAAAATTATTATTTGCGTGAATGAATTCTTTTGAAGAAATAAATTGGGTTACATAAATAAAATCTATTCTTATTTCAAAAATAATAATAATAGGATGTTAGGATAAAATAAGAATAAATGAATAAATATATAATTTTAATGGTAATAAGTTATTAAATTATTAACTAACTATATATATGAATTGTTTATTAGAAATGTAACCAATCATTAACTCTAATTGAAGATAGAACAATATATCCAATCATTAACTCTAATTGAAGATAGAACAATATATGCAATGAAAAATAAGACAACACCACAACCATAAGAGGCAACAAATTGGTCCAAGATGAGGGGAAAACCCCACAAGGGGGAAACCCTTTCAAATCTTCTTCTTTAATAGATCGTCATAAAACATAAAACATTTTCAACAGATAGTACAATGAGCCCAATACATATATTTGTATTATTTGCGTGAATGAATTCTTTTAAACAAATAAATTGGGTTACATAAATAAAATCTATTCTTATTCCAAAAATAATAATAATAAGATTTTAGGATTAAATAATCTTAAATGAATTAAATATATAATTTTAATGGTAATAAGTTATTAAATTATTAACTAACTATATATATGAATTGTTTATTAGAAATGTAACCAATCATTAACTCTAATTGAAGATAGAACAATATATCCAATCATTAACTCTAATTGAAGATAGAACAATATATGTAATGAAAAATAAGACAACACCACAACCATAAGAGGCAACAAATTGGTCCAAGATGAGGGGAAAACCCCACAAGGGGGAAACCCTTTCAAATCTTCTTCTTTAATAGATCGTCATAAAACATTTTCAACAAAGAGTACAATGAGCCCAATACATATATTTGTAGCGAAGATTTACAATACAAATCTATAAATCTACAAAACAACAGAGAGAAACCTAGAGCTACCAGATCACTAAAGCCAACTGTCAAACTCAAGGTCAAAACCCTGGACACTCAGCAAAATTGATTGCATGCGTCTAAAACTCTCTGTATGCTCTCTCAACCATTGTGCGAGGGCGTCTGTGATTGCTCGGACGCTCTTAGGAAGACTGTGCGAGCATTTGGGGTCAAACTCACCCAGATCTGCTCCAAACCCCCATACGCTCTCTTTGAGTTAATGCGTGTGCATCTAGGCCTGCCTGAACGCTCTAAGGACCACTCTGTGTGAGCGTCCAGGGACTAATGCAACTCGATTTGTCTCTGAAACCATGGACGCTCGCATAGGCTTTTGTGCCAACGTCTAGGGATTTTTGGACGTTGTCTTGACCATTGTGTGCCAGCGTCCTGGGATTAAAATGCTCAGTTCTGTGCCAGTGTCCACGAATCAGAAAACCCTAGATCAGTTCGAACTCCTCCCTTGTGATTTCAGATCCTTGCATGAACTCCTTCCATTAGACCTATGTGAACTAAGACAAAAGAGAATAAGAGAGGATGGCTTGATCATTGTGTTGAATGAGCTTGAGGTCGCTTCTATTTATAGACTTTCTTGAGGGTCCACTTGGGGTTCAGGCTGACCTAACCAATTTCACGTGCTTAGGGCTGACCCATTCCATAATACATGTATGAATAAAATAATTCAAAAATCAACTTTCTCTTGACCAAATAGGATGATCTTTAGGTCAATTTTTTGTCCTCTCGAAAAGAGGAATTTAATGCAAGTATCATCTCGGTTATCTGAGGTATTCAAGGTGGAATTTGGCCCTAGTTGCAAAAATTAACACTTTGAGTAGTTGAAGAGAATTAATGAATAACCTCATGAGAGCATCCTCATGAAGCATAGTAAAAAAAATGAAGCTTAGATTTTGAATTACAAGGAGGTTGACTCAACTCCTCCCTAATAACGATGCCATAAATGTTGCCTCAAAATCTAGTAGGCCTTGTGAGAGGCTTTACCAGGGAAATCTAGACATTCATTATGGGAATTTTGAGGTAAAAAATGGGCTTTTAAAACAAAAAATGTACTAACAAAATTAAGTTTAAAAGAACCAGAGGATTTAAGATGTCATCCCTAGGGGAGAACCAATAGGATTCAAAATGATGGTGTCATCCCCAGGGAAGAATATTTTGGAAGGAAAAGAAGAAAACTATTTTTTTAATTATATTTTTGGCTTGTCTCCTTCTAGGTTTAATCAAATGTCAAGTGGAGGGAAAAGAAGAAAATTATTTTTTTAATTGTATTTTCAGCTTATTTCCTTCTAAATTTAAACAAATGTTAAAGTGTAGAAACTCGTTGGGTGCAAAATTAAATTCAACATTCAACGAGTACCCGCTCTACATAGTTTTGATTAGACCCACATAGAAAAAATTGAAAATAAATGAAAAAACATGTTTTTATGCATCCAACATTATCGTCTACACTTCACATTTGATTAAATTTAGAAGGAGATATGATTAAACCTAGAAGGAGATAAGTCAAAAATATACAATAAAAAGTAGTTTTTTTTCTTTAAAAGCTTATCTCTTATTTTATTATTATATATTTCTTTTGAGGCCCATTTTAGACCTCAAAATTCCCCTAATGGTGGTTGCAATGTTGGAGAATGTAGCTAGATTTGGTCTTCATAATGACCTTTGTAAACATGACACTATATTTTTGAATATCAAAAGAGAAAAAAAAATGTTTATCAAAGTGTGGGTTTCATGCTCTAGTCTAGGTCAAAGCATGTTCTTCATGCTTGTAACAAAAGAAAATAATTATTTTTGAGTCAAGAAAGCTAATTTATCCTCCAAGACCAAGTCGGCCCTAACAAGGACAAGTCAGCTCAAAGGAAGACCAAGTCGGCCCTAACAAGGACAAGTCAGCTCAAAGGAAGGCTATTTGACCTTACAAGAAGGCTATAAATAAGGACTGCGACTCATTTGAAGCCTTCAGTCACAACAAGTTTGATTTACAATTGAAGAAGAAGAAAAGGAAGTGTGAAGGGCAAGAAAGCAAGGGGAATCACCTAGCGAAGGAAGGAAGGATGAAGGAAGACCTAATTTTGTCCATGCCTGCGAAAACTAGGGTTTTTGGGGTTATTGTAGGGCCGGAAATTGTAGGTCGAAGGTGCAAATCTGAAGTGAAGGCTGAGACCTATTGGGAGCAGACTTGAAGAAGGTTTGATCTTTCTTGACCTTGGAAGAATTCATCTTGCGTGAAGGAGATCTTGTTGAGACACTGACTTGGTGCATGGGAGCAATTTTTAGCTTTGGTCTTTTGGTCTTGGAAGTCTCATTTTAAAGTGATTCTATAAGGAAAGTAGTCTTTCTAGGTTTTCCCCTTTGGAGGGGTAGACCAAGTCGGCCCTAACAAGGACAAGTCAGCTCAAAGGAAGGCTATTTGACCTTACAAGAAGGCTATAAATAGAAGACCAAGTCGGCCCTAACAAGGACAAGTCAGCTCAAAGGAAGGCTATTTGACCTTACAAGAAGGCTATAAATAAGGACTGCGACTCATTTGAAGCCTTCAGTCACAACAAGTTTGATTTACAATTGAAGAAGAAGAAAAGGAAGTGTGAAGGGCAACAAAGCAAGGGGAATCACCTAGCGAAGGAAGGAAGGATGAAGGAAGACCTAATTTTGTCCATGCCTGCGAAAACTAGGGTTTTTGGGGTTATTGTAGGGCCGGAAATTGTAGGTTGAAGGTGCAAATCTGAAGTGAAGGCTGAGACCTATTGGGAGCAGACTTGAAGAAGGTTTGATCTTTCTTGACCTTGGAAGAATTCATCTTGCGTGAAGGAGATCTTGTTGAGACACTGAGTTGGTGCATGGGAGCAATTTTTGGCTTTGGTCTTTTGGTCTTGGAAGTCTCATTTTAAAGTGATTCTATAAGGAAAGTAGTCTTTCTAGGTTTTCCCCTTTGGAGGGGTTTTTCCCTGGCTTGGCGCCTATATCTTGTGTACTTTCTCTCTTTGTGATCTTCATTGTTTTGGTAATTGTTTTATGAACAAGAAATAAAGAAGTAATAAAACGCCAACTACATCACAAGTAATTATCAAGTAAGGAAAGTCAATTATAATTGACAAGAACCTTGATTTTTCAACATGCAACGATGAAGGGGATTGCCACTGCCACCTCAACAATCTTCCTCTTTCTCTTTAGTGGACTTACACCACAAGGGAGGCTTCGCATTGATCACCTAAGGTTTATTCTAAATTATATGGTTAAAAGTAATGTAGATAGAGGCTAGTTGAATACACTCTTTAATGGAAAAAGGCACAACTCTCCTTGTAAAGGAGTAGTGTATCATACACCAAAAGCGGTTGCTAGATATGTTGCAACAAATGGGTTCTTACTCTTAGGCATACACGAAGGAAAGAAAAGGCTCATTGGAGATATGATTAACAAAGTGATAAAGCCAACCACATTAAGCCTTATGTTGAAGCCCTTACTAGCGCTAGGGTTCTCTAGGGCACAAAATACTTGGAGAAGGATGATGTCAACCCTGCTAGGGTAAGTTTAACCATGTAAAAGGCTATATTTTGAGTTAAAGGATCACCAAAGTTAAACTCAAGATTTATTACCTCCAACATTCATCCACAAGAGTTGTAATCAAATTCGACCCTATTAAAATGCCCTAGCGACTTGCCTTTAAATTCTTAGAAAATAATAGAAAAGAAGAATATTTAAGGTTTTAAGGTTTTTTATCAACACCAAGGTTGCCAATCCCTATTCCTTCTTGGGTGATGGAGTATTTAGGCTAATTAGGCTAATTCAAGAGATAGTGGATAAACACTTGGAGCAATGGGGAAAACCTCTTGTTTTCACTTGTACAACTATAGTTGTAAAAATCAAAACTAGGTTTCGAACTAGCCGCTTATCTAATCGTGATTCGGATAAATGCTTGGAGTAAGGGGGGAAACCTCTTGTTTTCACTTGTACAAACCATAGTTGTAAAAATTGGAACTGGGTTTCTAATTGAATACCTATCTAATTGTGATTCAGATAAATGCTTGGAGTAAGGGGGGAAACTTCTTGTTTTCGTTTCTACAAACCATAGTTGTAAAAATCGGAATTAGGTTTCGAACCAACTGCCTATCACGTGATTAGCGCTGGAATTGGGTCAAACCAGATTCAATAAACCATAATTAAAAGAAATACATAAAATAATAATTTTTTAATGAAAAAATATTTTTAACATTACAAACCATGATTATGTACCTTTATAGACAAAATATGCAAAGTCTATTCATTTATATACCATGTAAGGGTGCATATATCAAAATGCACCGAGTGCACTACATATCTTCAACAAAATACATAAGTAGTGTGGCTCTAAATGGCCTCTAGAGTCCAATAAATGGCCTCTAGAGTCCAAAAACAATGCTACAAGTCAAACTACCAGACCACTAGCTTACTATAAATCATTGATCAACATGACAGTCATCAAACTCAGGCTTCCACGTTAACTTGATTGCTTGATAATAACTCAATGAGTTTCGCTATAATTAGTAGTGCTTCACGACCAATGAGCCTTGGTGAGGATGGTCAACTCAACCAATAGTAGGTTTAGTCGAGTTGACTTGCCAAGTTTTGGCAAGTGTTGGTGAATTTTCTAACTATGAGACATATTTGTTAGAACATATATAGACACATTATGATCAAACATAAATAGTATAACCAATAGATTGTAATAGTTTAAGTTGAAAGAATAAGAACCAAATGACATAATAATTTCCAGAGTTTGGTATAACTTATCTGCCTTATGTAGTACAAATAATGGGGGTTGTCACTGCTCCTAGGAGGGAATCGTAAAGGGACAATTACTAGGTCAAGGGCAACAATGGGGCAATAGCCCACTGTCATGTCAACAAAGCTCCCTACTCTTTATAGACTTTCACCAATGGGAGGAGACCCGGTATGATAAGGATCACAAAGATGAATAGATCAAAGATAGTATGAAGGGTGATCCTAGAAGTCTATTCATAAGAGAGGTTCAAGATTGAGGCTTGCTCGTCATGGAAGATAAGATGGAAGGCTTTCTAGGAAGGGCTTGGGGAGAATTTCAAGGGTGTAGGTTTTGAGTATGTGTCTTATAAAGGAGATCCCTAAGCCCTAGAATTATTCTGGAAACTTGGGTTCTAGGTGATATTTGAAGAATTAAACTTGATAGTGCATGGGACCACACGAGACCAACTGGACCCGAGGTTAGGTCAAGCGGATAATATTTAACAACCAATGATTTACTTGACCTAATTAGGGAGGGGAGAGGGATCAAGGAATGGATTTTCAATAAAAGGCAATGCAAGGATATCAGTGAGGTTTCTACCCTAAGGGAAACCAAGGGCAAGAATTGGTCTTCGAGCTAGGGCTTGTGATATTTCAAGATCCCATCGTCGGAATCTCATGAAATTTGGAGGGCTTCTTAAGGACACATCAACGCAGTTGTGAACCAAAAATCGAAGTATTTGGATAGCTAGATTGTGAGATAATTGATGCCCTAGGTGACCTATGTAGGCTAGGCCTAGAAAAAGAGGGGAAGGTGAAAGAAATAAGCTTTAAAGTGATCACCAGAGAAAGACTAGTGCTTTGTCCTCTGGGAGAGATGGAGTCATGGAAGATTTAGAGTTTGGATTGATTTTCACTTGTCAAGGAGGCTTGAAAGACAACTTCGTTGGGCATTAGGGCTTAATGGAAGTAGCTTCAACATCATTTATACTTTGTTCAACAATATTTGGTGACTTGTCAAGACAAGGATGTCTCCAGGAATGTTTATTCATTCAAACATGACCCAATCATGATAAACACTATTTAGAGATTTAATTTCCACAATTTCGTTCCAAGAAAAACAACAAATTAACCGTAGAATAGCGAAAATCCCAATATCATGAATGCAACAAAATAAAGAATCAAAATAGCATTAACATAGTACTTACATGTAAGAAGAATATATCCAATCACCAAGATATGTCAATCATAGAAGCTCCAAGGCAAAGAAGAATAACCAAACATCGAAATTCATGCATTCATCCAAAAAGTCTCATCCTCAAAAGATAGCGAAAATCTCATAAGAAGATATGATCCAATCCAAGTGATGATACAAATGTTTTCATGTCTCTCCTATTTATACACTCATTAGGAGATTGAATTACTTAAATTGAGCCTGCATTAGCCCACCAACTAAAATAATGTGCAAATAACTATCTATTGGTGACAAGCCCACCAAACTAGCTCATAAATAAAATAATAAGCCTCCCAAGAGGTTGAATAATCAATAATGTATATCATTGTGCTTTCTAAGGTGCCTGATGAAGTCCATAAGTGCCAAAATGATGAGTTGGACTTCCAAATGTCATGGACAAGGGGTTGGCCCATTGTTCTCCACATAATAAACCTATGGTGCTCCAAATGGTTGTGAGGGCACACAAGTGGCCTCATGGGTCTCCAAGTAACTTGAAGATGCTTGTAGACCATCTATAAGGGATTAGATGATGGTGCAGGTGATGCCACATCATCCTACAAGTCTTGGGTTAGCTGCTAAGTGCATGGTACATTTGTAGTGTTGGCTAGGCAAAGGTGAACCAGGTGCATCTTCCTCGTCCAATAGGTGAATCTCGAACAATCTTTGAACATATCTGGGGATCCATGCAGTGTTGTCTATTGTTGTGAAGGCCCATGGCTCTCAACACACACCCTACATGTGCCAATGTAGCCCTTTGGAGGGTTAGGACCTCGTATAGGGAGACCAAACCCAAGATGGAGACCTTTTGTAATCTTGCATAAGATCCAATGCGTCCCTAGCCTTCTAGTACGACAAGTCATCAAGGAATTTGAGTAAAATAGTTTACAAAGCATGGACCACAAATGGGGACTTCATAATGGCTTGCCCTTCCATAATGGGCTTTGGCATGTGCTAATGTCTCCAAACTCCAAATGGGGTTAACCAAGTATCACATTAGGTGGTTTCTACTTTTAAAGGGGATAATATGTCCAAGGTACATCCTTTAAAAGGTGGTGGCATGTGATAAAGAGGTGAATGGAGTAGGGAATGAGAACGGGCAGCCCTGGGCCACATGCTGGGGTACAAGGGTAGCTAGTAGAAGGGAAGCCCACACTTGGGTATATAATGTATAGGGGGGAGCAATCGTGGTACATGAGGTGCCCCGACCTTGATTTTTCCACTTTTCTTTATATGCCTTTTGCCTTTTTAGGAGTTTTATTTAATTAATTGCTTGGGGCTCAAAGGGTAAGAGCATGATGTGTGAGATATAGCAGTGGATACCCTTTTTAAGGTAGGGTGGTTCAGTTCCCACCAGGGGTTGGGACAATCATGGGTTCCTATATGATGGAGGCTCATGGAACCTGTACGAACCAGGGTGATGGCCATGATGATGGGGGTAGAGTTCATGTATTTGCTTTTGCCCACGTGCTAAATCTTTTTGTCCCGACCATTTTTTGCGTTTTGTGGTACATTTTCTTGTTGAATGTGGCCAATTATTCTTTTACATTTCTTTTTAGCTACATCAACCTCCCGTGCATCATTCCAGGTCCGACCCAAGGTGTGGGCAAGGGGAGGGGAGAGCTAGCTCTATGTGGACTCAGTGGAGGAATGTGGACCCAGGTGGGAGAAATAATGAATGTGGTTATAATAGTTGGAAAGGGAGCAATATATGTGGATGAGGGAGCGGGACCACGCAACCAAAATCATGGTTTCCCATGAAATACCATCCCTAAAGCCAATGGTCAGTAAAAGAGATCCCACGGGACTAGAATCCAAGGTTAATATACAAACAGGTCTAGGGGACAAGAGCACAGACTTGCCCATTCTTTTTTTCGAATATCCCCATTAATTCATGCCCAAAAATGTCCATGATAAACAAACTACAATACTCAATTACCAAATGACAAGGCATACCTTTAGGTTCAGAAGGCCCACCTTCAAACATACCATCATGACAGATGGGTGAGGGACCACATGACTAGCTTAGGTGGTGGAGAAAATGGCACAATGAGCTAGTTGGTGGCCACTGGCTACTAGTTGAGGACCATATTGGGAAAAAAAATTCACCTAGGGATATCACCCACAAAATGGTGGGTAACAGGGGTTAAGGTCAAACTATTTCCATAATTAATGTTTCCTCTTCTATAGACAACTTACCTATTTATTTATAAATACTATAATATTTGCATTAATGTGACATGCATAACTCTCATCGTTTTAAATAATCAAGAGTATGTGTAACATTTTGATGGGAGTTGCACATATTGCTATTTTATTGAGTGGTATGGTGTTTCCTATCTATCAATATATACTAAACACATGCCCCTATTTATTAATAAGTAAGTTCATAAGCTGGAACACCAGAACAATGTCGTTCTCACTAGTTTATTTGTTATCAACCATATTCGCTCATTGAAAATTGATCCCAAGGAGTCTAAGTGGACAATTTAGACTTGATGTCCCTCTCACCAACAAGTCTTTTGCTTCAGAAGTTTAGAACCAAGGCATGCTTATTCCAAGGGGTTCGAATTTTTAAAGACTTAGTCGATTAGGACTGGTTAGGTACCAACTTGATTATTTTGGTACCTAACTAGTCCTAATCAACCATGAATTGGGTTTATTTCTCCGATTAGCAAGCTTGTGTGTTTGACTGACCATTTTTGTTGATTTCCAATTTAACTAGGCCGATTTTAAAAACTATGGTACAAACCCTAACTATCTTTCTTCTGAGGTGAGAAATTAAATATGGGAAGCTCTTTAGGATGTCCCATATGGATTTCAAGGAAGAGATATTTAATATTCAATAATTAACCAAGATTTTCCAAAAATAATTTTGCATTTAGACACGAAATAAATAAAAATCCTAGCAATACTTGATCACATATAAAATAATAATTTTTTCTATAAAACTCACAATTCTTCCAAGAAAAATGCTTCTTTCAATCCCAAAAAAACATTTCCAAGACAAAAACCAATCTCCAATAGTAAGAGGACCATAAAGATCACATCTCCAAAGGTAGCGGGTTACACACAAGTTAAGATATATA